>PVKA01023284.1:0-35852 GCA_004027165.1 Ctenomys sociabilis
TGTTGTGAGTTCGAGACCAGCCTGAGCTACAAAGTGAGCGTAAGGCAGGCCTGAACTGCATAGTGAGACCCTGTCTCAAAAAGACAAAAAAGAATTTATTGAGGCTCATATGGTGGTACAGGCCTATAATCCTTGCACTCTGGGAAACTGAGGCAGAAAGATTACAAATCTGAGCCTCAGCTGGGCAGCTTAATGATTTAGCAAGACTGTATCTCAAAAATAAAAAAGGTATCAGGAACGTAACCTCAGTGTGAAAGCCCTGAATTCCATCACCAGTACTTCAAATAAAACTTTTTTGTGCTAAAAATTCTAAATTCTTTTTTTTTTTTTTTTAACGGAACCAGGGATTGAACTCAATTCCCTTCACTTGCCAGGGAAGCGCGTATTCCACTGAGCCATCTCCCCAGCCCCAAAATTCTAAATTCTATCAGTAAGAAACACCCAATGAGGTTACTGATCAGCAGCACAGAACTATCAAGCCACCAATAAAAAGAATAAGGCAGTTCTGGGCATGGAAAACGATTTTGCTATCACAAATTGTGCTGCTATGAACATAGGTACATATATATCACTATGATATGATGTTTTCAGTTCCTCTGGGAAAATTTTCAGTAGGGGGATAGCTGGTTTGAATGGGATTTCCAGTCCTAGTTCTATGAGGAGTCTCCACACTGATCTCCACAATGGTTGTACCAGTCTACATTCCCACCAGCAGGGGAGAAGCGTTCCCTTTTCCCCACATCCTCTCCAAAACTTGTTGCTGGTTGATTTCTTTATGATAGCCACTCTTTCTGGAGTGAGAAGGTATCTCAGTGTTGTTTTAACTTGCATTTCACGGACGGCTAGTGATGTGGAACCTTTGTGTGAGCATCTAATATAACATTCATATATAATATTACGCAAAATCCCATGCCTGTGCTTTTGTATGTGCTCTGTTTCCTGTGTGTATAGATATATATTGGGATTCACATGCTAAATGGTTGGAAGGTGTACAATCCTATAATTAGTGGTTACATCAGGGCCTGGGATTGGGGAATTTTAACTGGCATGCGCACCACTAGGATGCACCATAGAATATGCATGCATTACTTTCACGATTCAATTTTTAAAAATCTGAGTCAGCAACAAAAACTCAGTGTACCTTGGTGTGTCCACAAACTTCTCGATCAGCACGGCATCGTCATTGAAGGCCTTCTTAGCCTCTCTCCGAGCTGATTCTAATTGTTCTTGAAATTCCTTTTCTGATCTAACAATCCTCATGCCCTAAGAGAGAAAAGATGGCTATCAAATATAAACACAGGCAGGCAAGGTGACCCACACCTGTAATGCCAGCATTCAGGAGGCTGAGGCAGGAGGACCACTGTGAGTCCCAGGCCAGCCCAGGCTACACAACGAGTCCAAGGCAGCCTGAACTGCGCAGTAAACCCCTGTCTCAAAAATAAAACAAAACCCAAGTCTGAAAAGGCAAGACGAGTCCCATCAAACGTACCTTCCCTCCTCCACCTCGGACGGCCTTAATCATGATGGGGTAGCCGATCCTCCCGGCGTGCTGGCGCAGGCATGAGTCAGACTGGTCCTCCCCATGGTAACCTCCCACCACAGGTACGCCAGCTGCGGCCATGAGGGCCTTGGATATGCTGTGGAGCAGAAACACCAGGGGGCCCCAGTTCTACAAGTTCCTTCATTGGGGAGAAACACAAATGCAGCCCAGGGTACAAATTACAATGGAATTCTTTAAAGGCTCATAGGTAGAGAAAGGAAAGCCATCAGATATGATATTAATACACATAGTAAAGTGTCTACTAGCTACTTTTCCCTTCACAGAGTAGCTCATGCCACCTGATTTTTTTGTCCAAAAAAACTAATATATTGAATAGAAATACTAATTACTTTTTTTAGTTTTGGTTTTGTCTTTTTGACACAGTCTCACTATGTAGTCCAGGCTGGCCTTGAACTTGCTATGTAGCCAAGGGTAGCCTCAAACTCATGGTGATCCTCCTTCCTCAGCCTCCTGAGTGCTGAGATTACAGGTGTGCACCACCACACCCAGCTACTAACTACTACTATAACACTAATAACTATTATGTAATTATAATTTAATACTTTCTATAATTCAATGGAGTTATTCCATGTGGCAGATAAGTAACTTATGCCTACAATAAGAGGGTTAAAAAATGACATTAAGAGAGCTATTCCAATTGATCTTCATAAAAAGATCAAAACTCACACCTCTTTATACCCATGTCTCTGATTGCTGATGAAGGAGGACCTATAAAAATAATTCCTTCTTGTTTACAAAGTTCAGCAAATTCCATGTTTTCTGAAAGAAAGCCATATCCTGGATGGATAGCCTAGGAGTAGAAAGAAAATGACAAACTTATCAATTAGTTCTTAACAGACAAAGCTCTGTGTTTCTCGAGAGGGCCCTTCCACTCTGTGACAGGCATCCTAAGATCACCATCAAAATCCACTTCCAAAGAGAAGTCTGAGACTTCCATAATGAAATCTGGAACATTACGTAAACCAGAAGAGCTCATCTTTTTTAATTGTTGCTCTGGGGACTGAATCCATGGCTTACTTGCTAAGTACTCTGCCACTGAGCTACATTATACCCCCAGCATTTTGTATTTCTTTTTGTTGTAGTAATACATGCATAAATTAAAATTTACCATTTAATCTTCCCCCTTTTCTTAAAAAAAAAAAAGGTCTCACTATGCAGTTCAGGCTGGCCTGAACTCTGGGATTACAGGTGTGCACCAACCACCAAGCCTGGCTACTTTTACATATACAGTGCAGTGGAATTAAGCACATTCCTAAAAGCCATGCAACCGTCACCATCATCTCCACAGTGTTTTATCACCTCAAAGATAACTCACATTCCCTCTGTTCCCTAGGCCCTATCGCATGAATAGAATCATGCAATACTTGTCCTTCTATATCCAGCTTATTCCACTTAGCATGGTGATTTCAAAGTTCATCCATGTGGCAGCATGTATCAGGATTCAACTCCTACTTAAGGCTGACTAGTTGTCTCCTGAATGTATAGTCCACACTTCATTTACTTGCTCATCTGTTGATGAACATGTGGGTTACTTCAGCCTCTTAGCTACTGGGAATAATGCTGCTATGACCAATGACGTGCAGGTCTCTGATGTGCTTATGGGCCATCTGTGTATTTTATTTGAATGTTTAAATTATTTATTCCAATGTTTTCCCATTAAATTGTATTTTTTGCCCTATTACTGACTTGTAAATACAACTTTTACACTTTCTGGACAAAAGTTCTTTGTTTTGAGTTTTGGTATTTGAGATAGGGTCTCACTGTGTAGTCCAGGCTGGCCTTGAACTCACTACATAGCCTTGAACTCTGCAACAATCCTCCTGCCTCAGCATCCCAAGTGCTGCGATTACAAAGATGTGCTCTCCATGCCTGTTGTGAGTTCTACTGAATCTATGCTGTGCAAATCTTTTTTTCAGGTTCATATTTTTTTGCAAACATATCTAATTTCTCCAGCAATATTTGCTGAGAAATTTATCCTCTCATCTATGACACTATTTTAGCATTTTATTTAAAAAGCAATTGATTATATATGCGAGTTTGGTTTCATACTTTAATTATATTTTATTGACTTATACATTCATCTTTATGTCAACACTACACTAGATTCCTACAGTTTTTGTTTTTTTTTTAATGAGTAATGAGCCATAATCTAAGCCAAATCAATGTTTTTGTTCACTGAGCACCAAGCTTGTTTCCAGCTCAGTCTTGACAATTTCACCAGTACCTTCATCCTCAAGTCCCTCGCATGGCTGTCTCCTTCTGGTCACTAGGGTCCCTATTCAGTTGTCCTCTTCCACCCACCCTATTTGAAGAACTACCTCCTACCTAGGCTTCATTCTCTTCTCCTGTTTCACTGGCTTCCCACCAAATATATTTGTTTAAATGTTTCCTGCCTGTCTCATCTACCCCAGTGCAGCCCTGTCTGGGGAGGAAACCTGTCTCCCCCCCCCCCCCCAGAGAACAAATAGGGAGAGGAAAAAGATAATTTGAGGCAGCTGAAACCATATAACCAAGTACACAGGAGTCAAAACAAGCAAAAAAGTTCATTATAGTTTAAATCACTACAAGTCTGAGCTGCATAGCAAGACCCTGTATCAAATAAATAAATAAATTTTTTAAAAAGTCTGGCAGTGTGGTTCAGTGTGCAGGTCATAGGTTCACTCGAGTATCAGACAAAAGAAAAGTTCATCCAGCATATAGAAAACTGCAGTAAGAGATTTAAAAGAAGAAAAATGGGCTGAGACTCAAAAATCCAGATGAGAGATCAAAAAGATTTGGCAGTGGGATAAAAAAGAACTCTTTCTAAAGATATTTCAATGAAAGTCAACACAGTGGGCGCCTATCTCATTTTGAAGGATGAAAGATACAATAATATCAAAGTTTCAAGTCAGGAATGTTAGAAAACCAAGTCCTAGGAGGTGCTAGAATGAGACTGGAAGTGAAAGGGGAAAATATTTCTCTTTTGATTGTTTTTTGCTTTATAATTTAGAATATCATCTAACACTCCCAAAACGTTTGATGTTCCTAGTATTGGCTCTTAAAGGTAGAAGAGCTGAATAGTTTTAATTTATAGTTTAAATCCTCCCCCTACTTATTTCCCCAAAGATCTAAAGAACAAAGGGATGCCAGGCAGGGTGGCACAGGTGTCACACACTTAAAATCCCAACCCTTGGATTGGTGAAATTTCAAGGCCAGCCTCAATCAATCAATCTCAGCTATCTAGTGAGACCCTTTCTCAGTCAATCAATCAAGTACACAGGTTCAGTAAGAAGGTAGAGAGGCTGAGGAATGAGCAGGGATGTTCCAAGTTTTCAATGACAACAGTCAAATGTAAAATTTGTAGCTAAAAATTAAAAATAATTTTTAAAAATAAGTAACTTTGGGTAAATCATACAAAACATTTCTTCTGCATTGTAAGTGTCTCCAGAACTCTTACCTGTGCAGCAGAGATTATGGCCACTTGAATGATTTTCTCCATAGAGAGGTAGCTCTGCTGAGAGGGAGCGGGGCCGATGGAATAGGCTTCATCTGCCTAAGAAAGATTACACACATAATCTCACAGAATTGGGAAAAAATTCCTAAAATTCATTTGGAATCAGAAGAGATCTTGAATAGCAAAGGCAATTCTTGGCAACAAAGGCAAGGCACGGAGTATCACAATCCCTGACTTGAAATTATACTACAAAGTTATTGCAATAAAAACAGTGTGGTACTGGTAAAAAGACAGACCTGATGATCAATGGAATATATTAGAAGATGCAGAAATAACACCAGATATACTCAGCCACTTTATCTTTGACAAAGATGCCAAACACATTCACTGGAAGAAAAAATGCCTCTTTAATAAATGGTGCTGGAAAAACTGGCTCTGCTAACACCAAAGATTAAAACTAGACCCATATCTTTCACTATACATTAAACTAAATTCAAAATGGATCAAAGATCTAAATATTAAAATAGAAACATTAAATCTTGCTGCTAGATACAATAGGTAAAACTCTTGAAAGCATTGGTATAGGCAAAGACCTTACGAATAAAAACCCTGATAGCACAGGAACTATCATAAAGAATCAACAACTGGAATCTCATCTTATTAAAAAGCAAGAGAAAACATTCAACAGAGTAAAGAGACTGTACAATCAGGACAAAATATTTGCCAGTTATTTCTCAGACAAAAGATTACTACAACTGGAAAATATTTTACTTTTAGTTTTCAAAGATATGTTTGCTAAGTATAAAATTCAATGAAGACAGACTTTTTTCAGTCTGGTTTCTTGCCCACTAGCTCTATTCTCTCTCTCTCTTTTTTTCTTTTTTTACAAAAAGGATCTACAGGGTGTTCAGGATTTTATTACTTGACTGGACTCAGTGATCCACCTGTTTAGTCTCCCAAGAGCTGGGATTACAGGTGCACGCCATCATGCCCAGACTCAATTCCATCCCAGTGCTCCCCTGAGGGTGGAGGCAAGCACAGCAGGCCCAGGAATCAAACCCCAGCCTCTGCATCTACTTTCAGGTGCTTTAATCTGCTGAACTATTTGGCTGGCCCCCTTTTTTTTTTTTCCCTAACATGGAATAAGATGCTGTTTTTGTGAGTCTAGGTGTCCACCCAAAGCCTGCTGCAGTCGTGGGGCAGCTTCAGAAGTTTGTGGCTCATTATTATGGGTAAGGATACGGCTGCTGCCACCTCTCCTTTTGCTCTCCTGCTCTTTGTTACAGCCACGAAAGGTTGCTTTCTGGTTGTGCCGCTTTGCCTTGGACCCAGCTGAATATGGACTGAAACCTCCAGTAACTGAGCCAAATAAACCTTTCCTTCCTTCATTTTGAGTGTTGGGTATTTGTCCCAGCAATGAGAAAAGAGTAACTAATACAGATGCTATTTAATTTTGTTCTTCCATAGCTAATACTATTTCTATGGATATGCTTTAATGATTTTTTTTTACAATTAGTTTTGGACAATTTCATTTTTATATATGGCATGATTTTATTCATATTTCTTGTGCAAAAGGTTCACTTTTCTTGGAAATGTAGTGCTATAATTTTAACTAAATTCAGAAATTTTAAATCTTTAAATATTTATTGCCTACGTCCTACTACTTTGAGAATTCTAATTATATGAATATAAGTTTCTTGATTTTGGCACAGAGTGAACTATTATATCACTGATCTGTATAGTCTTCATGTATATTTTACATTTTTTCTTTCTGTATTTTACGGAAGGGTCTACAGGGTATTCAGGGTCTCACTACTAGAGCTGTCCTTTTCTATGTTTTCCATTTTATTAGACCAAAAGTTCTCGAGGTAGGTATAGATGATCTTTTGGATTTCTACAGGACATGTTGTGATTTATCCCTTTCATTCCTACTTGCATGAATTCAAGTCTTTCCTTCCCTTTCATTGATAAGGTAAGCTAAGAGTTTCTAATTTTAATATTTCAAAGAACCAACCCTTTGATTCACTGACTCTTTGCCTTTGTTGTTTTAGTCTTCCTTGTATTAATTTCTCCTCTGATAATGCCTTCCCTCCTACAACCTTGGGGCTTAATTTGCTCTTTTTTTCCTACAAGCTTGAAGTTAAACATTAAATTGTTTATTTCAGCTCTTAATATGGGTATTCATTGCTGTAATTCAGGTATGTTGTATCGGCATAACTGTTTAATTGCAGAAACTGTCTAACTTCTTCAATTCCATCTGTGACCCATGGCTTGTTCAGAAAGGTGCTATTTAATTTCCATGTGTTTATGAAGTTCTTATAATTTCATTTGCCATTGATTCTCAATTTCATTGCACTGTGGTCTGATAATATGCATGGATAATTTCAGTTCCTTTGCATTTACTTAAGCATGTTCTAGCATGTGGTCTATTTTGAAGGATGTCCCATGTGCAGGTCAGAAGAATGTATATTCTGATGTTGTGGGGAGGAACATTCTGTAGACATCTACTAAGTCTATCATTTAAGAGTTTGGTTAAGTTCTATTATTTCTTTGTTGATTTTTGTTTTTTGGTCCAGTTTTGTCTAGTTATGACAGTGGGGTATTGAGCCCCCCTTTCCCATGACAATTGTAGTAGTGCTTATTTGATTTTTCATGTCCATGAATGTTTATATTAAATGGTTGTACTGGCATTTGTTCCATGTGTATCATGATTATTATCTCTTCCTCTTGGATTGTTCCCTTTATAAGGATGTAGTGACTTTTCTTTGCCTCTTTTAATCAATTGGGCTGAAATCTACTTTAGCTCAAAATTCAATAACTAATCCTGCTTTTTCCAGGTTCCTGACGCATTAAGTATTGATTTTCATCCTTTGACTTTCAGTCTATGAATTTCTTTTTTAATTAACTGTGTTTCTTGTATAAAGCATATTATTTACTATTTTATTTTTTTTAGATACAGTGTTTGGACTCATAGTGATCCTCCTACCTCAGCCTCCCCAGCACTAGGGAAGCGTGTGCCAACAATCCTGATTTGGAGGCCAGCATGGTGCACCCAAGGTTCTGGGACTGGCATGGTACTGGGGATCAAACTTGGGACCTTGTTCTGCCAAACAGGCACTTAGACCACCAAGCTATCTCCCCAGCCCATATGCAGCATATTGTTGGATCGTGCTTCCTGATCCATTCTGCCAGTCTATTTCTTTTTATTGGTGAATTGAGACCATCAACATTGATCCTTATAACTAATACGCACTGACTTATCCTAGTCATGTTATTTTCCTGTTGCCGGCCCCCTTTTCCTCTTCCTCTGTTTAACTGTTTACCTTGGCTGGTAGATTCATTCTTTTGGGTTCATACAGTTGTAATCCTTGTTATCGCTTTCCTTTAGAATACTCTGGAGTACTGGTTTGATGGTCATGAATTTCCTCAGGTGTTCCTTATAATAGAAGCATCTTAATTTCTCTATTTTGAAAGATAGTGTCAATCTGAGTTGGAGTTTGTTTCCTTTTAGGGCTTGAAATACTTTATTCAGGTATCAGTAGAATAAGCACTTGCCTGAAATACTTCATTTTTATGTTCTCCTTGGCAGGGTTTGTGTTGAGAAGTCTGTTGTCTTTCTGATGGGCTTTCTTTCATAGGTAATTTGTTTATTTTCTCTAATAACTTTGAAAATTCTGTTCTTATGTTGAATTTCTGGAATCTTGACTATGATATGCCTTGCTGGACTTTTTTTTTTTTTTTTTGATCATGGGTAATTATAGTTCTTTTTTTTTTTTTTTCCCCGTATTTAGGACAGGGTCTACAGGGTCTCACTACATAGACTGGACTCATAGTGCTTCTTTTGTTTATAGCCCCCAAGCGCTGGGATTACAGGCTGTGCCACTGCCCAGTCTCAATCACGGAGACAGCGGTGGGGCCAACCAGGATAGAACTCTGGCTATGTGCTTTGCCTAGCAGGAACTTTAGTCCACTGAGCTATCAGGCTGGCCCTTGGTAACTGCAGTTCTGTATACATCATTTTTATGTAAAATTCTTTTTCCATACTTAAGAACTTTTCTGCCACCACTTCTGTGAACAGGTTTTTCATGTCATTTTCACTGTCTTCTGCTTTTTCACTGACTAAGATCAATCAAAGAAGAATCAATGGTATTCTTTGGATCACTAGCAGCTGTTGAATTTTTTTTTTTTTTTGTAGTCCCTTGCTATGTTTAAGAAGTATTTCTTTTCATGATCACTAACCACAATCTTCTCTTCTAGATCTGATATTCTAGTCTCACAATGGCTCATCCTGCTGTGTATATTTTCAAAGGAATTTTTAATCTTCTAGATAGCTGTTTGACTGCTGCATGGATCCTGTTTCTTTCCAATGTTCAGAGCTTATTGTTTCCATTATTTACCTAAACTCCTCTGGTTTCTATGTTTTTTGTTTGTTTTTAATTTGTATCTGCTCTGGAGTCACTAAGAGTATCTTTCATCATGGTCACCATCTCTGCACTTATATGACAGATTACTTGTGATCTGATTTTTTTTCTAGTGCCTCATTCCTATGCCTTGTTACTTATTTTTTTTTTTTTTTTTTTTTTTTTTTTTTTTTTTTTTTTTTTTTTTTTTTTTTTTTTTTTTTTTTTTTTTTTTTTGCAGAACCTGGGGATTGAACTCAGGCCCTTGCGCTTGCCAGAGAAGCACATATTCCACTGAGCTATCTCCCTGGCCCCTTGCCTCATTAACTTCTGCTGTCACCAATTAAGCAAGGCCAGGTAGCTGGCTTTTAGATTGCCAACCTCATTGTACTCTGGGTTTGCTTTCAGTGAAGTGAAATTCTGGGGTTGGGTTTTGTTTAAGTGTCTTATTTTCTGTTGTTGTTTTTTATTTGTTTGTTTTGTTTCTTTTTTTAGTTTAATTCCTGTGTTAATGCTTATAAATTGCCTATGGTGAGTGGCTTTATTGCTAGTATTTACAATTCTTAGGAAATAACTACTTCTCAGAGGTGTCTTCCAGGTATAGCTGGCTTTTGGATTTGGAGTCTGTTGTAAGATTCTAATTCTTCAATTTAATGAAGATGAGAACTTGTTGCCTATTTGGCCTAGCCCCTAGGTCTTTGGCACTGCTGGGTAGTATTGTTTATGACCTTTATGCAATCTCAGTCTTGGAATACCAGTAGGAACAACTAATGGAGAACAATTATGCTACCTTGGATAAAGTAATACAATCAGCAAAAACAATAGCACCAAACTCAGAGTAGAAAATGACTAATTATGGTAACTATTAATTTACCTGCATAACTGCATAAGCTCACTTTTAGCCACATGAATTAGATTTGTGGTTATATAACAAAATCTAAAATAAACCCGAAAATTATATAGAATAAATATGTCCTCAGTATGGCAATTTTATCCTCAGGGGAAAAAATTTAAAAAGAGTTAAGGGAAAAAATAGAGAAATAGAAAAAGAGGAAGAGATTAGAAGCAAGCCTGGAGGTCAAAGGAAAATTAAATAAACTTTGGGAAACTGGTGCAACACTCTATGCACCTCCTGCTTGAACTCGGCTCCTTGACCACCTGCCAATTTGAATTTGGTTCTGCCTTACCCTAACACTGGCCGTAGGGAGCCAGCCCACACCTGCTCCGAGTTCCCAGCTCAGTTGACCTCTCTCCACAATGGCTACCAGCTACCAGGCCTCTCCTGATGGACATCTAAACCTGAATAACTTAGCAGTCACTGCAGTCTGCTGTATCCACTACTCCATTCCACTGGTACATAGCTCCATGGAGGCCTCTGGGCTTGGAACAGTCATCATGAGGATGCAGGATTGAGCCACCCCTCCCACACAGTCAGGGTTCAGAGAGAAAGTGCAACTTGCCATCTCCTTCTGTATTAATGTCTATCTGTCTGACTGTCTGTCTGTCTCTCTTTCTCTCCACCTGTCTCTGTCTCTGCCTCTGTCTGTCTGTCTCTGTCTCTGTTTATCTGTCTGTCTGTCTGTCTCTCTCTCTCTCCCTCTCTCCTCCCTGTCTTCATTCTTTCTATGGGTTTCAAGTCTCACTTCAGATTCTTGCTGGCTCCTGGAGACCCACTTCCTTCCTTCTTCTCTTCCACATGTTGCTATATTCTGGTTTTTGAATACTAAATCTCAGAAAGCTTGTTTCTCTGTTTTTCATTACTCACCCACCCATCTTCCCAGAAGTCCTGAAAATTCTCTTCTCCTCTTCTTCCTTCATTTTTTTCAGTACTGAAGATTGATTCTAGGCTCATTCTTATCACTCTGGTACATCTCTAGCTGATTAAAAATATTTGTTTTCAGCCGGATGTGATGGCACATGCCTGTAATCCCAGCACTCGGGAGGCTGAGGCAGGAGGATTGTTGTGAGTTTGAGACCAGCCTGAGTTACAAAGTGAGCTTAAGGCCAGCCTGAACTGCATAAGAGACCCTGTCTCAAAAAGACAAAAAAATAGATAGATAGATAGATAGATAGATAGATAGATAGATAGATAGATAGATAGATAGATAGATTTTTTTTTTCTTTTGCCTTCACCCAGTACTCAGGAGGCTGACATAGTAAAATAATGAGTTTGAGGTCAGTAAGGCTACATGGGGAATTTTTCTGAGGCTAGCCTGGGCTACATAGGAAAACTCTGTCTCAAAATAAACAACTAAATAATAAATTTTGACACAGTCTAAGTTACTAAATTGCCTACGTTGGCCTTGGACTTGTGATTCTCCAGCTTCAGCTTCCTGAGTAGCTGGGATTATGGGTATGTGCCATTATATATGGCATTTTTTTATTTTTGGCAGAAGTAGGGATTGAACTCAGGCCCTTGTGCTTGCCAGGCAAGCACTTATCTCCCCAGTTATCTCCCCAGCACCCTGTATGGCATATTTTAGTTGTACAGATAAGCATAGGTACAGGAACATAAAATGACTTGTCTAAGATCATTTGGCAGCAAGTGATAGCTGCTGAGAGTAGGGTCTTTCTCCTTGGATATCAGAGACTTGGCCAAGTGCTACTCAGACTGGGGTCAGGTCTGTAGATTAGCTATGTTTCATGAGCTGTTTTAACCTTTCCTCGATGAGACAAGAACCTGCCCAGAAACCATCTTTGACACTAAGCATGACTTGGCAAGAGAGTCCATTTTTTAACTCCATTTTAGAAGTCACTTAAACTTTAGGTGAATTCATTCCTTAGCCTCTTCCCTCTTGGTTAATCATAAAACCTACAAAGGAGAACAAATCACTAATCTAAGGAACACACAATTAGAACAAACTGTAGTAAGTTAAAATTTACCATACTACCAACTCCTGGGAAATGTAAGCCTTGTAACATTTTTATAAAATTCTAAAATAAGGCAATGTAGTTATCATGGTTACTTGTAAATATATGAAAACCCAGTACAAAATCCTCTGGCCATTGACATTCCCTGATTTTTGCATCAGGTCATCATCTTGCTGGCAATAAAAGCCTTCTTGTTCCCATTCTTGGTCTTTCCTCAGTGTTTATCTTGCTGAATTTCACAACAAGAACATTGTCTAGTTCAACTGCTAAAAGTGTTCCCAAGAATGATTAATTAGCAGTTTAAACTTTCCTATTTTGGCCAGGGAGACAGCTCATATTTAAATCCTATTATAGTATCAATATTATTTAATAGCAAGGATTTATTGATAAACTTATTAATGTTAATTATTGATAATTATAATAAATATTAATTAGAAATGTTTATGATATTAATCAATTTAAATGAAGAAAAAAGACATAATAAGCAAACAAACGGGATCGTTCATAAGATGCGGCTCCCAACTGCATTTGACAGCTTACCATGTCCACATGCATGGAATTCCTGTCAGCTTCACTATAAACTGCCACGGTCTGCACACCCATTTTCTTGGCTGTTCGTATCACCCTGCAGGCAATTTCTCCTCTGTTTGCAATGAGGACCTTGGTGATGTTTCTTCCTATTGGAAATCCCATGAAGATCATACAGAAATGTTATCAAGAAAAAGAAACATGAAGGAGAACATGTCAGTAACTAGCGGAGGAGGTTTTATTTTGGGAAAGTCAGCATAATGGAGCCTAAAATCACCATTTTATTTATTTTTTATTTTTTTGTCTTTTTGAGACAGGGTCTCACTATGCAGTTCAGGCTGGCCTTGCACTCACTTTGTAGCTCAGGCTGGTCTCAAACTCACAACAATCCTCCTGCCTCAGCCTCCCGAGTGCTGGGATTACAGGCACACGCCACCACGCCTGGCTAAAATCACCATTTTAAAGCAGGAGTTGACAATGCATATTTTTTCATGGAAATCCAAGATACCTCTAGTCACATAGACTTTTAAATAATAGCTTTTGCAACTCCAAAGTTACTCTATTAAGCAAGGGATAAAATTACAATAGCTTTTTTTTTCGTAAAACTAGGGACTGAGCTCAGGATCTTGCACTTGCCAGACAAGCGCTTATTCTACTGAGCTATGTCCCCAGCCCTGTACAATAGCTTTAAATCACCTTAGTTAATAACTAACTTTTCTGTCTGTGTGATTTTTTTGTTTGTTTTGGTACCAGGGATCAAATTCAGGACTTTATGTTTGCTAGGCAGGCACTTATGCCACTGAGCTATCTCCCTGGCCTGAGTTAATAACTAATTTTTCACTAGCACTACTTATGACCTAGATCTTATGGTAAGGAGCCAGCTGGAACTCTGATATTAAGACAGTTAAAAACAAAGGACCTGGGCTGAACAGATAGCTCGGCTGCAGTCACAGGACCTGGGTTTGATCCCTGGTACTATATGCTGTGTTGACCCTGGAACTCTGGGAGTGCCATGCCAGCCACTGAAACCGGGTGTGGTGGCGCATGCCTGTAATCCCAGCACTGGGAGGCTGAGACAGAAGGATCACTAAGAGTTGGAACTGCATAGCAAGATGCTGTCCTGAACCTCTGGATGGCTTATCCTAGCCTAGTGGAATGTAAGCACTATATAAACAGTTGTTATACTGTTCAGGAAATATTGGCAACAAAAGTGTTGGTACACGTTCAATGCATATCACTTATTTTTTGTGACTACACATTATCTATTATATTATTTTACAGATGAAGAAACTAAGGCTGAAAGAGCTATATAATTCCTGAAATTATAAAGCTAAAAGAAGTGGTGGGTCCAGAACTTGAACACAGGACGCCTTACCCCAGAATCTGTACTCTTGGTGACTCTGCCATGGCTCTGTCCCCATGCACATGGGACCATGCATTTCTCTTCCAATGGAAATGCCCATGGCCAGTCCAATGCCATCAGAATGGGGCACTGTTGCATTAATATACAATACGTATTTCTGTCATCATACATAAAATAAGTGTTCTTCAGCAGTTTACGATAGAGTTATTCTCAAAAAATAAGTTTTCAAAAAACAGGAATCCATATAGCCCAAGAGTTATCACAGATTATGGGACCTACCAGGATGAAGTTCTTTTTTCTTTTTTTTTCAGGATGAAGTATTTATGAGCATATTTGGAAGGTAAGTAGAGGGTTGTAGCCAATGAATTTGAACATAAACTTGTAAGTTTTACAATGGAGAAATTCCTAAAATTTTATTTGAAAAAAAATTTTCCTTTACCTAAAAGAAGTCTTTCAAAAGTATTGATTTAGACCATCATAGTTATGCTTCTCCAATCTGATATGCTGAAGAGACTAAAATAACAACATAAATATAAAATAGTCTCTCTTATTACCACCCTATCTTTTTTTAAAAAATATTTTATTTATTAATTTATTTGGTACAGGGTCTTGCTATGAAGTTTGGTGGCCGGCTCAGTCTGGGGCTGGCATGATATGTAATACCAGGGATTGAACCTGGGTCCTTGCGCTTGTCAGGCAGGCACTTAGACCACCAAGCTACTTCCCCAGCCCTACCCCCCTATCTTTTAGGCTCAACAGCAGGGGAGATTTGACATAATCAAGTGAAAACCTGACTTAGTAATTAGTAAAAAAATTATTATAATAATCCAGACCTTCAAAGGCTTGTGGGAACTAATTCTGTTACACAAATTACAAATTAAACATTTTTATTTCTTAGTACACATTCTGAAGCCAAGTCCAAAACAACAATAAAGTCTGTCAGTACCTGTGGCTGTTGTGTATTTCATGTTTCTTTGGTTCCAAGCCCATTTTCTACAAAACAAATCCAAACAAAATTATAATTAGTCAGAATATACATGATCAGTCACTGTTCCTTTGAAAGAATCCAACTTTTTAAAAATATGAAACCAAGTCTAGTCACAATCTAAGTTAAACCAGCTGGTGATGGATGCCTGTAATCCCAGCAATTGGGAGGCTAAGGTGGGAAGACAATTCATGGTCACCCTGGAATATATAGTGAGTTCAAGATCAGCAAGAGCTGAGAGAGAGAGAGAGAAAGAGAGAGAAATTAACACTTTTCTTTGTAGAACAAAAAGTAATCCAAAACTCAGGAGTTTTCTGACTCTTTTCCACTTGCACTTCAAGTTCTAACCTGTTTATACCCACTGGTATTAACCCACAGAGTCAGAGACAATTACAAAGCCAAGGTGTTTTAAGATCATGTACTTGGGTTTTCTTCAAACATTTTTTTTTTTTTTTTTTTTTTTTTTTGTGGAGCTGGGGATTGAACTCAGGCCCTTGGGCTTCCCAGGAAAGTGCTTATTCCACTGAGCCATCTTCCTGGCCCCTTCTTCAAACATTTTGACTATTATGGTAAAAAGGGTTGGGGAGATGGCTCAGTAGAATAAGTGCTTCCCTGGCAAGTGCAAGGGCCTGAGTTCAATCACTGGTTCCACCAAAAAAGAAAAAAAGAAAAAGAAAAAGAAACCTCCCAGCTCTTCTCACCTTAATCGGGATGGTCTTGAGAAAAAAAAAAAAAAAAAAAAAAAAAAAAAAAAAAAAAAAAAAAAAAAAAAATCCCTATTACAGTAAAACTACCCAGGACACAAGTAGGTTTTGCAAAAGAGGACTCACCCTGCATTTTTTTTTTTTACACTTTTTATTTTTTAAGTAATGTGTGTTAGTCAAACTAATTTGAAAAATACTAATCAAATTCAATCCTCTGATAGGACACGACTGACATTCAGACAAGAGAAGTAAATGGAGCCACAAAAGCTGGGCTATTATCTGAGACCCTCCAAGGTCAAGTTAGTTTAGGTGAGAATCACTCCATGGGCAGTAGCCTAGCTATGAGATACGAGAGAGAACACTACCTGTGGTAGTGTCATGAAGAGCCCTGGAAACCCAGGAAATACCAGGAGAAAGAAAAGACCACTAACATTACTATCGCCAACTTCCTTAGCTTGCTTGGGAGTTAGTTCTGTAAAAAGGCTGTGAAAAGCCAAAACATCAGCAATCATCTGTGGAAAAAAAAACAAGCAAACACAACGCTAGGTGACTAAGTCTGCAAAGGCTGCTTATGGATAGATTCTTTTGCCCAGATTTGGCTTTAACTTCTTCCCTTATGTTAATTTGCATAAGGGAAAGTACCAGTACCATCACCTCCTTCCAGGTGAGGAAACCACTCTTAAGTCACTCAGGCAGGGGCACGCACCTAGTGCACAGCTGAGATTTCAGCGCACTGTTTTTCCAGAAGGGTAACACTGAAGAAAGGGAGGATTCTTGTTGCAAATTCAAAAAGTGTTATCGCTCCCGAAGTTATTGTCACTGGAGCCAGAAACGCAGTCTAAAATGGATCTTGAATCCGGTCACTAGTCTCCTGATAGCTTTGTTCGAATTTGGGTACCTTAAGAGACTTGGATGAAACTTCCTAGCCGCAGAAGAGTAAATTTGCTCTTAACTTGATTAATTCCGAGAATGGGTGAAAAAACAAACAAAAAACACACATTCTTAGGGGCTGGAGTATTGCTCCAGCCGGGCTAGGAGGACCCAGAGGCCTTAGCTCTTGCTAGTGTGTAACGTGGGCAGATCGTGGAGGCGGATAGTAACCACGTCCCACGCCCCCGGGTGCTGGGAGAGCCCGAGGTAAATGCAGGAAGGCAGGCCCAGCTTCACCTCAGCCCAAGTCCTCAAAACAGAAAATGAGAAGCCAAGAGTAGGCGGAACGTGCTACGGGACCGACCGCAGAATCTCCGGAGAGGCGCTGAGGCATTCCCGACCCTCCGCCCCGCACCTCCCAGGCACCTCGGCCCCAGCGCACTTACCGGCGCCCCTCCACCCACCGTTACCTCGGAGGCAGCAGCAGGGTCGAGAGACGCTGCCACCGATTTCTCTCTGCTGCCACCAGCAGCACACACACTGCTGAGGCCACTGTCATGTTCAGGGAACCCTGCGGCAGTAGGATGGAAAGACTAAAAACCTTACATATGCAAACGCTTTCCCCGGCTCCGAAAGTCTATTGTCCTTTGCCGGTTACCGTCAGATCTAATTACTGGTGGGGGCGTTTTCGTCAAAGCCAATCAAAGAACAGAAGACGATTTTCGGTAGCGATGATTGGCCCGTCAGGCTACGTACTTACGGAGGTGTGTTGTCTTCCGGTCGCGCCCCTGGGGGTCGTGCCCCTGCATCCGGGGCTGTCCTATGTGGGCTTCCCACGCTCTCCTTTGCCCAGGGGGATCTCTCCCTCCGTGACCTTTGTCACGAAAGCACCAGCCATGGAGGAAGAACCAATGGAGATGGAGAGTCAAATACAATTGTGTAGTGTTATCAAGAACGAAATAATGTAGCAAAAGTCTACCACTAAACCGGGCTCGGAGGCTGAGGCAGGAGGATAGCCACAATTGCATGGCGAGTTCAAGGCCAGTTTGAACTACATAGCAAGACCCTGTCTCAAAGAAGCACCTACCACTAAAAAAGTGCTCTAATTGACTATTAGGGGAAAAGTCAAAACCAAAATTGTAGAATATCTAGAAAATGAAAAGGTACTTGTAAACACTGTGCTTATCTGATATAACTAAAGCAAGGCTCATGTGAAAAATCACAGTAGGTTTAATGATTAGAAAAATAAACATGAGCCGGGCATGGTGGCACAGGCCTGTAGTCCCAGCACTTGGGAGGCAGAGGCAGGAGGATTGTTGTGAGTTCGAGACCATCCTCAGCTACAAAGTGAGCTTAAGGCCAGCTGAACTGCATAGTGAGAATCTGTCTCAAAAAGACAAAAAATAATAATAATAAACACGAGGGGCTAGGGGTATAGTTCAGTGGCATAAGCACACCTATGTGACAAGTGCAAAGTCATGGTTCAGTTCCTACTTAGAGAAAGACACAGATGAATGGACACATGGATGGGTCAGAGACAGAGAGTGTACTAGGAAAAAATAAGTAGAGAAAAGAAATTAATGAACTGAAATAACCAATATCAAAAGACTAGTAAATCTAAGGACTTAGAAAAAGGAAACAGTGCTTGATCAGACAAGAAGATACACTGCAATAAGGAAGATAGCTCAGCGGTTTAAGCACCTGCCTGGCAAGTGCAAATACCTGGCTACAAACCCCTGGACAGCATGCTGTGCCAGTCTGTGGTGAGACCCTATACTAAATAAAAGATTTTTTAAAAAGAAAATACAGAATAAAACTATAGCAAATCATCAAGGAAAACACATTACACATTTTTGCTTGTTTTGTGGCTGGCTCAGCCCACCCTGGATGGTGCTGGGATTGAACCCCTGCAGTACCTGTATACTTGCCTAAGCTTGCCTAAGAATGAGCTTTAGAGCGCTGAGCAATCTGGCCAGCCCACATTATACATATATAAGAAGCTATTTTTGCTCAACTTTAAAACACAAAAATTGAGAGCTCACTCTGAACCCTCCTATCATGTGCCCCCTCTAGCTATCTAAACTGGATTCTAATAAATAAGTGAACAAGAGTTCTTTTTCATCGTCTTAAGTTTTTAAAGAAAATTTTTCTATTAATAATAAATACCAGGCCAAGAGCCAGCCAGATAGCTCAGTGGACTAAAGCACCTGCTTAGGCAGAGTGCAGCAGGGCCTGGGTTCCATACCCAGTGTGCCTCCAGAGCCAGCTGAGAAGGCGATTGAGACTGGGCATGGTTGCATGCACCTGTAATCCCAGGTCTTGGGAGGCTGAAAACAGGAGAAACACTATGAATGTGATCTGTGTAGTGAGCCCCTGTAGACCCTGTACTAAATACATAAAAAAGAAAGAAAAAGAAATACCAGGGTTGGCAAGATAGCGCAGCAGACTAACCATCTGCTTAGGCAAGCACAAGGGCTGGGGTTCAATCCACAGCATCTCATGCCACACCGGTCCCACCCTCGGTTGCACTGAGCCAGTCACCGAGACTGGGCGTGGTGGCACATGCTTGTAATGCCAGTGCTGGGGAGGCTGAAAACAGTAGGATCATTACAAGTCTGAGCTGCATATTGAGACCCTGTACCAAACACATAAATATAAATAAACAAACAAACAAAAATTCTGGATGGAATGTACAATGTTACAATAAAATATAATTTACCAAAGTAGACCCTGAAAGAAATAGGAAACCTAACCAAACCATTATTTGGTTTATAATAGAAAATATTATAAGAGCACAGGCCCCGCATGTGAGACCACCTGGGGCCACCGGATCCTGAAGCGACCCAGAGCTCAGGCCCATCATGGAACCCTTCAGCAGAAGGTTCCACTAGACAGACTAGAGGCAAGACCCACCCAGCTGATTCAGGAGCACAACATCTTGCCAGTGTGACAAAAAGGATTCACCTGCAAGGCTGCAGCAGGAAGAAGTGGAGCACAGCAGCCAGACCCAAGCCACACCTACCTGGAGGAGTCTGAACTTCCTAGATCCCGACCTGGTGCTAAGGTAATCACTCTAAGCTCCACACCAAAGGTCAAAAATCAGTGGTACACAAAATGACAAAGAGAAGGAACAAAAAAGCAATCTCAGGCCCCAAGTCCACCCAGTACAAATGCAGAGGACACTAGCATAGAGGAAATGGGAAATCACACACCTGAAATCTCTGAAATAATAGTGTTGAAAGTAAAGAAACAATTGCAGAAAGGTATAGAAGAAATCAGATCAGAAATAATTTCTGAAGTAAAAAGTGTTAACGATAACTATAATCAAAGAAATACTAAGTGCTTCTAAGACTATACTGAGAAAAAATAGAGCAGAATATAGAAATGACGGAACCCCTGAATAAGCAATATAGGAAAGAAATAGAATGTATGAAACAGATACAAAGTGATATACAGGAAGTTAAAACATCAATCACAAGCTGGCAAATCTGTTTGCATGAAAGTGAAAATAGACTCTCTGACCTTAAAGACACCATGCAGCTAGTGAAAAAGTAAGCAAGAATCTCTTAAAAATAACCAGGATGCAGGAAAAAATAATTCAACACCTACAAGACGATGCAAAGATGAACAATGTGAGACTAATAGTCATTGATGAGAAGGAAAGAGTCAATACAAATGATATAAAAAGAATATGGATGGAAGAAATAGCAGAAAACTTCCCAAATATGGGGCAACAATCTGACATTCAGTGACCAAAGCATATAGAACTCCAAATAACATCAACCCAATTAAAACCACTCCCAGGCATATAATAATCAAGATCCCAGAAATTCAGCGCAGGAACAGTATACTAAAAGCCATTAAAAAAAAAAAAGAAAAGAAAGAAAGAAACAGATGACATTTAAAGGAAAACCCATCAGAATAACAGCAGTTTTCTCTTCCCAAACCATCAAGTCAAGAAGAGCATGGAGCAAAAGTACTTCAAATCTTGCAAGAAAACAAATTCCAACCCAGACTGATATACCCTACAAAACTCTCTTTCAAGTATAATGGAGAAGTAAAATACTTCCATGACAAAGAACAACTAAAGAATTTCATGATGACAAAGCCAAGCCTACACAGACTACTAAATTATGTTCTAGAGAGGGAGCAAAATGATCACAACCCCATGAATGAGAATGGAAAGAACCCACCAAATAGGGCAAACAAACACAGGAGAATAAGAGGTATACAATAGTAGTCTTTCAGTTATTCTTTTGTATACAGCAGCAAAATATTTCCATCAGCACACTCTACAAATGGACTTCTCTTGCTTCCTATGGGTCAAGATTCCACATGGGACTACAGGGTGGATTTCAAGAAAACAGCTGTAGCTCAGTCCCACAAGTGTCACCTGGCTACCAGTAAGTGTCATGGTCATTATCCATGTCCACAAAAAACTGGAACTTTGTGCAATATCCTATCCCCAAACTGTCAGAAGTGATGGTCATTTTTTTGTCATTCCAGCATTTATTTTATGTTTTATTATTAGTATTTCTTTACTATCATGAAAACTTTTCCTTAGTTCAATTGTTTTGAAACATTTGTTTAAGTTAATTAGTATTTAATTTTCTTTTTTTGTTTGTTTGTTTGTTTTTGTCTTTTTGAGACAGGGTCTCACTATGCAGTTCAGGCTGGCCTTGAGCTCACTTTGTAGCTCAGCCTGGTCTCGAACTCAACAATCCTCCTGTCTCAGCCTCCCGAGTGCTGGGATTACAAGCCTGTGCCACCACGCCCGGCTCAGTATTTAATTTTCTGAATATTGCTTAATCTTAATTTTTGTTTTATGATTTATACTGTAACTTTGAATTACAATTTATCTAAAAGACACCATATATCTTCTCCTAGTTTTAGAAACTTTAAAAAGTATATTTCTATTCTCTGTTGACTTTATATTTGTTCTTCCCTGTCCTTTATACACACACACACACATATATATGAAAAAACAATACGTGTATAACCTGACATAAGATTGGTACTGTTTCATAGAAATCTTCAATGACCTTTTCCATAAGGGTTCATCTATATATTTTATATAGTCCTGCATAACTATCACTTTGAGAATTCTTTATTGTTCATCCAGGAGCATACTGCAGCTTCTCTTGCCTTTTGAATTATGCTCTTTGTTAATTCCTATATGCTACATCTGGAGGTATTAAAATATTTCAAGTTTGTATAACTAGAAAATATTTTACTTTCAGTCTTCAAAGGTAGGTTTGCTCAAAAAAAAATAAAGGTAGATTTACTAAGTGTAAAATTTAAAGAGTAGATCTTTTTTTTCTTTCAGTCCTTTAATTAGTATAGTTTCTTACACACTTGGTCCTTTTTTTTTCTTTCTAATGTGGAATAAGATGCTAATTAATTTTGTTGTTCCATAGCTAATATTTTTATGCATATGCTTTAATCATTTGTTTATAATAAGTTTTGGACAATTTCATTTTTGTGTATCTTGGTATAATTTTATTTAAATTTCTTGCGCAAAAGGTTAATTTTTCTTGGAAACGTGGTATCATAAATTGAACTAAATTCAGAAATTTTAAATCTTTAAATATTTATTGCCTACTCCATTCTACTTTGAGAATTCTAATTATATGAATATATAAAAAAAGGAGCAGTTAATGCTTACAAAAAAAAAAAAAAAAGAAAATATTATAAAGCTGGCCGGGGAGATAGCTCAGTAGAATAAGTGCCTTCCTGGCAAGCAGGGTCCTGAGCTCAATCCCTGGTACCACACACACACACAAATCTACTTATATTTAAAAAATAAATAAATACAATTTTTTTAAAAAGAAAATACTATAAAGAACCGTCCTCCCTACCACCTCTAGTACTACTGTCACTCCACTCCATAAAGCTGTAAAAGACCACCTTCTCATAAAGGAAATTGTGCATAATTAGTAAAGATTTGTTGACTCAAATGCTACTAATTCTGTTTCAGAATGCTGAAAAGGATACGTTTTCTGAATTCTTTTTGTGATGTGAGCTATACCAAAATCCAACATCACACACACACTCACACACATAAAGCTATAGCTCAATGTCTCTTAGTATCAGGAGAAAGATCCTAAGTAAATATAAACTTAAAACATCTGGTTGCTTATGAAAAGAATAACACACTCCAACTGGCTAAGTTTTATTGCAGGAATCTAAAGGCATTTGAACATTAAGGAATTATTGATACAATTAATCATATTAATATGTGAAAGACAAGAAAATATGTTCATAGATGCTCAATAGATCTTTGATAAAAAGTATTTTTAGGGAAGAGTCTACAGGGTGTTCAGGGTCTCACTACTAGATCAGACTAGTAATGATCTGCCTGTTTACATCCTCCCAAGAGCTGGAATTACAGGTATGCCCCACCACACCCCGTCTTAATTGCTGTCTCAGGGTGCCGCAGGGGTGGGGCTGGCACTGAAGGCCCAGGGATTGAACCCCCAGCCCCTGTGCCTGCTTGCAGGCCCTTTAATCCACTGAGCTATTTGACCAGTCAAAGCCTAATATTTATCCTAGATTTTATTTATTTGTTTATATATTTATAGGGGACATTGAGATAGGGTTTCACTATTTAGTCCAGCCTGGCCTCAGACTGATTGCCATCCTCTTGCCTCAGCCTCCCAAGTATTGGGATTACAAGTGTGCATCACCATGTCAACTGTAGATTTTATTTGATTTTCTTAATTTTATTGCTACATTTTACATATACATATTCATCACAGGGAACTTGTACCCATACATTATATAGTGATTCTTCCTTTTTTCCCAATCCCCCCTCTTCTTTTTAACCCATTTTTTCCCCTTTTTTATTTTTAAAGAGTACAAATTAGAATTAAAACAAAAAACTCCAAGTGATACAGAATTTCACCTAACAAAGTAATGTGCATTTCACAGTATTTGTTGTAATTCATAGTGCTGTCTTACAACCAGTTAATCATATTACCACATATATTCATGTAGAAGAAAAAAAAGAAATGTATAAGAAAATAAGAAGATGAAAAAGTACAAACAATTGAAAAGAGACAAAACAAACTAAAACACTAACTGCTTCTTTCCACACACCAGCAGAAATGCACAGTATAGTGGTCCAAACCATCTTGCTTACATACACAGATAAATCTCGCTCCCCTACTCCCTTTCCTGTCCTTCTCAACTGAGTAACTCTTTATTATTTATTTATTTATTTATTTATTTATTTATTTTTGTCTTTTTGAGACAGGGTCTCACTATGCAGTTCAGACTGGCCTTAAGCTCACTTTCTAGCTCAGGCTGGTCTCGAACTCACAACAGTCCTCCTGCCTCAGCCTCCCAAGTGCTGGGATTACAGGCCTGCACCACCACGCCCGGCTCTGAGTAACTCTTTCCTTGTAAATAAGTTCATTCCCTTTTCCCAGTATGCATTGTACCCTTCAGATTCCATATTTCTCTTTGAGGTTCTCACACTAAGGAGACAATACAATGTTTGCACATGTGGGTCTGATTTATTTCACTTAAGAGTAGCATATTATCTAGTTGCATCCATTTACTGACAAAAGTTTCAAATTTATCCTGTTTTATTGATGAACAATACTCCATTATGTAAAAGTACCACATCTTCATCATTCTTCAGTTGATGGGCATGCATCTGGGACAGGGTCTCACTACATAGATTGAACTCATAGCAATTTTCCTGTTTTCAGCCTCCCAAGTGCTGGGATTATAGGCATGCACACCATGCCCAGTCTCAATCACTGTCTTAGCACACCTGAGGGGCAGGCCTGCATGGCATGCTGAGGATCAAACTCTGGCTGCTGTACTCTGCCAAAGCAGGTGCTTTAGTCACTGAACTATCTAGTGGGCCCTGGCTAACTTCTTGATGTCAGCCATTCTTTCTAGGGTGAGATGGAGTCTCAGTGTTGTTTTAATTTTCATTTCTTGAATGACCAATGATATTAAACATTTTTTCCTTATATTTACTTGCCATTTGCATTTCTTCCTCTGAGATGTGTGTATTCATCTCAGGTGCCCATTTATGGATTGGGTCTTTGAAATTGGAGGGCCTGATTTTTTTTAATTCTTTATATATTCTAGATAGAAGGCCTTTTCTGGAGACAGTTGGCTATATTTTTTTCTCAGTTTGTGGGTTATCTTTTTACTCTATTGGAAATTTGCTTTGAAGTGCAGAAACTTTTCAAAATGATGACATCCCAGTTATTCATTATTTGAAGTATTTCCTGTGCAGTTTGACTCTGGTTCATGAACTCTCTACCTATCCCCATGTCTTTAAGATTTCTACCTACACTTGCCTCCAAAAGATTCAGTGCTTCTGTTTTAATATTTAAATTGTTTGACCATCTTGATTGTAGATTTGTGCATAGTGATAGGCATGGGTCTAGTTTTAGCCTTCAGCAAGTGGAAAGCCAGTTTTTCCAACATCATTTATTAAAGAGGCTGCCTTTCTTCCAGTGAGCATGTCTGGCCCCTTTATCAAAAATAAGGTGGCTGAGTATGTTCACAGTTGTCTGCATCTTCCAATCTGTTCCACTGATCCTCAGGTCTGTCTCTAAGCTAGTACCATGCTGATTTTATTATAATAGTTTTATAGTGTATTTTCAGGTCAGGGATACCTCCTGTCTTTCATTTGTTTCCCAGGAAACAAATGGAATATATATATATTCTGGGTCTGTTCTGGTTCTAAATGTATTTGAGGAAAGTCTTCTCTAGCTCTGTGAGATATACTAATGGTATTTTAATTGGGATTTCATTGGATTTGTTTAACAATTCTGGGAGTATACCTGCTTTCACAATGTTGGTTCTTCCTATTCAGGTACATGAGATCTCTTTCCATTTTCTCAAATCCTCTTCAATCTCTTTACTCAGACTACCATAATTTGCACTATATAAATCTTTTATAAATCCTTTATGAGACTAATTCCTAAATATTTCATTTTGGGGGGATTTTATTATGAAAACCATGGTTTCCCTAATTTCTCTCTCAGTTTGTACAAAAATGTTATTGATTAGGGCCAGGGAGATAGCTCAAGGGCATAAGCACCTGCCTAATTTTCTGTAGGGCTTTATCACAAATGCCTGGTAAGCCCAAGGTCCAGTACTGGTTCAATCCTCAGTACTGGAAAAAAAATGCTACTGATTTTTGGGTGTTGACTTTTTATCCTGCTGCATTGCTAAATTTGGTGATTAAATCTACAAGATTCTTGGTGGAGTTTTGGGGGTCCTCTATGTAGAAGTACTATGTCATCTGCAATAATAGTTTTACTTCTTCTTTTCCAATCCTTATTCCTTTTATCTCTCTTTCTAGTTGCTCTGGCTAATGTTTCCAGAACTATATTGAATAGGATTGGAGATAGCAGGACATCTTTGTCTTATTCCTGATTTTAAAGTACAGGCCTTCAGTTTTTGCCTGTTTAGTATGATGTTGGCTCTTGGTTTCTCATA
The DNA here is from genome assembly GCA_004027165.1 of Ctenomys sociabilis. NCBI lineage: Eukaryota > Metazoa > Chordata > Mammalia > Rodentia > Ctenomyidae > Ctenomys > Ctenomys sociabilis. The sequence continues at coordinate 26,187 of PVKA01023284.1, forward strand.
GACGGCTTTTATGAGGTTGAGATATAGACCATCTATTCTAATTTTCTGTAGACTTTTTATCGTGAATAAATGGACTTCATTTTTCTATTTTTTATTTTTACTGTGTTTGGTACAGAGTCTCACTCTGCACCTTGGAGGAGGGGCCATCACAGCATGTGGTCCCAGGGACTGAAGCCAGACCTTGGGCTTGCCAGGCAGGCTCTTACACCACTGAGCCTTTTCCATGTCAAAAGCTTTTTCTACATCTTTTGAGATGATCATGTGGTTTTTGTTCTTGATTCTATTGATGTGGTGTATTACATTCATAGATTTGCATATGTTAAACAATCCCTGCATTCCTGGAATTAATCCCATTTGGTCATGATGTATCATCTCCTTGATGATTTGCTGCATTCTGTTTGCTAGTATTTTATTGAGGATTTTTTCATCTATAGTCGTTAGAAAGATTGGCCTACAGTTTTCTGTTTTAGTTGGATCTTTGTCTAGTTTAGGAATCAGAGTAATACTTGCCTCCAGGAATGAGTTTGGGAGAATGCTTCCCTTTCAATTTCATTGTAGAGTTTGAGAAAAGTTGGCATTAAATCTTCTCTACATTTCTTGTAGAATTTTGCTGTGAATCCATCAGGACCTGGGCTTTTCTTTGTTTGTAGGGTTTTTATTACATTTTCAATTTTGTGTCTCATTATTATTATTTTTGTGTGTGTGTGTGTGTGTGTGGAACCAGGGATCGAACTCAGGCCCTTGCACTTGCCAGGGAAGTGCTTATTTCACTGAGCTGTCTCCCTGGTCCCTGTGTCTCATTATTGGATTATTCAGAGTTTATGTATCTTCTTGACTCCGAATTAGCATTTCATATGTACATAACATACTGTCCATTTCCTGATTTCCATCCTGTGAGACTAAAGATTTTGGAAGTAGGTAATGATGATATTCTGAATTTCTCTAGAGTATGTAGTGCTTTTGCCCTTTTCATTCCTTATTGCATGAATTTAGGTTCTTTCTTTTTCTGATTAAGTTAGCTAGGGGTTTATCAATTGTATTTATTCTTTCAAAGAGCCAACTCTGATTCATTTGTTTTATTCATATCCAATGCATTAATTTCTGCTCTAATCTTTATAATTTCCTGCCTTCTTTGGGCTTTGGGCTTGACTTGGTCTTCTTTTTCTAGGAGCTTGAGGTACAGCATAAGATTATTTATTTGGGCTTTCTCTCTTTTCCTACTGTGTGAATATACCACTATAAATTTTCCTATTAAGACAGCTTTCTTTTTTTTTATTTTATTGAAGTACAAACATGAATGAGACAGTTTTAAGATACCTTGACAAGACAGATTTGATAAATTAATACATTGCAAACTATTTTCATAATGTTTTGGTATCTTAGAAGGTGCATACGTGATGTTATACTTACAGACATTATTATAGCATATGTCTCTTATCAGTAAATTAAGAGAGTGTAGCTGTTTACATATCTTATTTTTTATACCTGAATTGTATCACAGATTCAATAATACTTTCTGCCTTGTTATTTTCCTAGTGGCTGTCCATAGTACTAGAAGCCAACATAATATCCTGTCCAACCACCATTAGTGCAAATCTCATAGAATTATGTAGAAGCACAGCGTTATCTATCCCAACTGTACTGTCCATACAGACACACATCATGATTCCTCCTTTCTATACCCCTTCCTTTGTCTACACCTGTCAAAGATGGGCACTCCATTGTCATTCAACTAATTTAGGTGCCTGAACTTGATGACACAATCCAACACAGTCCAGCATTCCACAACAATAGTGAGTTATCTGAAGAAGTTGTCAACCATAACCATTTACAGCTCAACTTATTATTATGGCCCGCGGTGTATACCTTATTTTTATACTTTTCTGCTGGATGGTTAAGACCTAGATAGAGCAAGACCTATATACCAACACATGTACTTTTTGTTTCTTATGAGGTCAGTGAAGTCCCCTCAGGGTTTATCTTGTAGTCAACTTTATTCTGTAGATCCTTTGTCTGTGTCATCCATGTGGATGAGTCACGGCCAATGCTTGACCAGTTTGCTCTCTGTGAGAGCCTGAGAAAAAGTTTTCTCTCCATGTGACCCTCCCCAGGCACACTATAGAACTTCGATTAAGACAGCTTTCATTGCATTCCACAGGTTTCAGTAAGTTGCATCTCATTCTTGTTTGTTTTTAAATTTTTGGATGAAAACCACAAATCACTTTATTCAAATTAATAACATCAAAACAGCTGGCTTAGGGGCCAGGGAGATGGCTCAGTGGAATGAGCGCTTTCCTGGCAAGCGCAAGGGCCTGAGTTCAATCCCCAGTTCGGTCAAAACAAGAAAACAGCTGGCTTAAGGAGACCACATATGTCCCAAGTCTAGCCCATCTGTGTGGTGGGAACTCCTTCCATGGCCATTCTGAAGCTACAGGGAGAGGTGGAACTGAACAGCTTTACACTTCTTGCATTAATAACATTTATGCTAAAGTAATTTGGTCAGGTCGACTTCCAAGTTCAGTGTGAACTTCCTGCTTAGAGAAGGCCATTTGCCACCCTGAAATGCCTCAGCACTTCATTGAAACCTACACAGAGCTTCACACTGGGTTGGTTCTTTTTTTTTTTTTTTTTTTTTTTTTGTCTTTTTGAGACAGGGTCTCACTATGCAGTTCAGGCTTTCCTTAAGCTCACTTTGTAGCTCAGGCTGGTCTCGAACTCACAACAATCCTCCTGCCTCAGCCTCCCGAGTGCTGGGATTACAGGCCTGTGCCACCACGCCCAGCTGGGTTGGTTCTGTGCACACTCCAGAAACTGCTTGATCTCAAAGTAGTAGGGGCCCCAGTCTCCTGCTGGTGCAGCTGAGCCCTCTGGGGTTCCTGATAAGTGATGTCAGGTTTGGCAGGCTTGCTGCTGCCTTCTGCACTGAATCTACCTATGATGGTGGGGCCCAGCGTGTGCCCCACAGCGAGGCCCACAGCCACACCTGCTGCAGTGGGGGCCATCTGGGCCATCAGACCAGGGTGCCGGGGCTCAGCAGCAAGGGAGCCCATGGTGCAAGGTGGGCCCACCACCAGGGTCTGGGCCTTTGGAACTGGGCTGAGTGCTGCCCAGGGCACAGCTTGCATCTGAGGGGCGTGGCCAGCCAGAGATGGAACACACGAAGTGGGGCTTCAGCTTCCAGGAGACATCTTCAACACACCACTACTCAGGGCCTAGAAATGCCAAACTGCTCAAACACTCTGGTTGCTTCTCTGTAAATATTTTTAAATTTCTTCTTTAATTTCAACTGTGACCCACTGGTTGTTTAGGTCATTTAATTTCCATGTGTATGATGTTTTTGTAATTTCTTTCATTTTTTAAAAAAATTTTTTTATTTTAGGACAGGGTCTCACAACGCAGATCGGACTTGTAGTGATCCTCTTCTTTTCAGCCTCCCAAGCACTGGGATTACAGGCACACACCACCATACCTGGTCTCAATGATCATCTTAGTGCACCTGGGGATGGGGTATGCTGGGGATCAAACCCCAGCCACTGTAGTCTGCAAAAGAAGGTGGTTTAGCCCTCTGAGCTATCTGGCCAGCCCTTGTAGTCTAATTTGTCAATAATTTCCAGTTATCTCTTTGGATGATTTTTGGTTTGAAGTTGATATTGTCAGCAATCAGGATAGCTACCCCTGCTTTTTTCTGTTTTCCTCTGGCATGGAGGATTGTTTTCTATCCTTTGACTTTTAGTCTGACTTTTTTTTTTGGCAGAACCAGGGATTGAACTCAGGCCCTTGTGCTTGCCAGGGAAGTGCTTATTTCACTGAGCCATCTCCCCGGCCCCATAGACTGACTTTTGAGTTAAATGTGTTTCTTGCATGCAGCATATTGTTCAATTCTGTTTCCTAATCCACTCTGCTGGTCTGTCTCTTTTTATTAGTGAATTGAGGCCATTTACATTGATGATTATGTCTGATATATATTGTCTTGTCTTTGTCATGTTATTTTCCTTTTATAAGTGCTGTACTTTTTCCCTCTTTTTAATTACTTGCTGTTTGGTGGTTCCTTTCTGTGGTTCTTGAAGCTGTGATCACTTCTGTCTCTTTCTAGAATATCTGTCAGTACTCTTTGTACAGTTGGTTTGGTGGTCATGAATTTCTTCAGTTGTTCTTTGTCATGGAATGATCTTATTTTGTCATTGAATCTGATAGTTTTGCAGGGTACATCAATCTGGGATGGAAGTTATTTTCTTTGGGACTTGAAATACATCACTCCAAGCTCTTCTTGATCTTGTGTTGAGAAATCTGTCATGATTCTGCTGGGCTTTCCATTGTAGGTGATCTGTTTCTCCTCTCTAGCAGCTTTTAATATTCTATTCTTTTGCTGAATTTCTGAGATTTTGATTATTATGTGTTGAGGTGTAGATTTATTGTGATTATGGCTGTGTGGAGTTCTGTATGCCTCACTTAACAGTATGTCAGGTTCTTTTCTCATGTTTGGAAACTTTTCTGCTAGTATTTCTACAATAGTCTGTTCATATCATTTGTTCTGTCTCTCTGCTGCTTCATTGACACCTGTTTTTTTTTTTTTTTTTTTTTTTTTTTTTTTTTTTTTTTTTTTTTTTTTTTTTTTTTTTTTTTTTTTTTTTTTTTTTTTTTTTTTTTTTTGAGACAGGGTCTCACTGTGCAGTTCAGGCTGGCCTTAAGCTCACTTTGTAGCTCAGGCCGGTCTCGAACTCACAACAATTCTCCTGCCTCAGCCTCCCTAGTGCTGGGATTACAGGCATGCGCCACCACGCCCGGCTCAACACCTGTTATTCTTATGATAATTTTCTTTGCATCTTTTTGTAGCTGCTGAATTATTATTTCCTGGTTCCTTGTTAGTTTTAAGAGATCTTTTATTTCACATTCCTTAGCTGCAGTACTGACTTCAGGGTCTGAAAACCTATCTTCAGTTTCATTCAAGCAGTTCTGCCAGCTGTCAATGGAGTTCTTCATATCCTGGATATCTGCTTGAATTTGTTTCATGTGCTCTAATTCTTTCTTGTACTGTTGAGTGTTTCCACTATTTTTCTATTCTCCTTTATTTTTCTATGTCTTCTTTCACTGTGTTGAGCGTTCTTTCATGATTGTTGTCCTTTCCTTGTGGATGTGAGAGATCATTTCTGCTCTTATTTTTTTCTATAGCCTGATGGACTTGTTTCTCCAGTTGCTATCATTTCAGGGTTTTCAGGTGTGTGATTTCCAAGTTCTTGTATATCTTTGTATCTTGGATTTGTTCTGGGTGGACTAGAGGATTGAGGATGCCTTTTTGTCCTGCATCTTGGTATTTTTGAAGGTGGCAGTAATCGCCCAGAGTCACATATGGTGCCCAGAATCTGCCAAAGTTCTTAAAGGGTGCCAGGAAAGCTCCACAGCTGCACACACTGGGTCCACAGATTGCCACTTTGCTTCATCCCACAGGTCACTCAGAGTCCACCTAAGTTCTTAAGTTTTAACCCACACCAGCAGAAGCTCCATAACTACACGGTTGGGGCTAAGGAAGGTCAGAGCTTATCAGAATGCTGCCTGGCTGCCCTGCTTCCCCTTCCTATTTACAAAGCTTTGTTTCCATTTTGTCATTTAAATTTTTTTTTTCCTTTTCCCTTTCTTTCTCTACCCTTTTCTTCACTCTTGTTTCCCTTTCCTTTTGAATAATTATTCCTATTTCACAGCATATATTGTACATGTTGGTATTTATTTACTGTTTCAGTTTCTCTCAATGTTTACACATGTGAGTCCAATTTACTTCGTTTAAGAATATGGTCTAGGGCCAGGGATATAGCTCAATGGTGCAAGAACCTGCCAAGTGCAAGGTCTTAAGTTTAATTCTGGTACCACAAAATAAAACAGTATGGTCTCAAGGTACATCCATTTATCTAGAAATGCCTCAAGTTTATCCTTATTTATGGCAGAGTTTTATTCTATTATATAGAAAAATCACATCTTTATCCATTCCTTGGATGATGGACATTTGGATTATTTACAAGATTTAGTTATTACAGGGCTAGGGATGTAGCTCAGTGGTAGAGTGCTTGTGTAGCATGCACAAGGCTCTGGGTTCAAGTCTTGGCACCACAAAAAAAGTCAAGATTTAGTTATTACAAATTTCACTACCATAAATGTGACTGAATATATTGCTATGGCAGGATGTTTTTAATTCTTGTGGGAAAACACCCAGAAGGGGAATAGCTGGGTCAAACAGGACTTTCCACTCCTAGTTTTTTAAAGAATATCCCTATTGATTTCCACAGTAGTTATATCAGTCTACATTCTCACCAAAAATGGAAAAGGGCTCCTTTTTCCCTCCAGCCCCTCCAGGATTTGTTACTGGTTGATTTTTTGATGATAGTTATTCTTTTGGGAGCGAGATGGATCTTAATGTTGTTTTAATTTTAATTTCTCTAATAATGAGTAAACATCTTTTCATACATTTATTTGCCATTTGTATTTCATCTGAGTACTGTGTATTTATCCTAAGTGCCTATTTTTGGATTGGGTCTTTGAATATGAGGGGTCTGACTTTTTTTTTTTTTTTCAGTTCTTTATATGGTCTATATATACATCCTTTGTCTAAAGGACAGCTGGCTAAATGTTTTTCCCACTCTATGAGATGTCTTTTCACTCTGTTGGTGATTCTTTTGTTGTGAAAAAGCTTTTTAATAGGATGAGATCCCAGTTATTCTCTGTATTATTTTCTATGTGATCAGGGTTTTGTTCATGAAATCTTTGCCTACACTTGTGTCTTTTAAGAGTTATGCTTATTCTCTTTTTCAGCAGATTTAGTGTTTCTGTTTTAATATTTAGATCTTCGATCCATATCAATTTTAGCTTGTGCAAAATTATGGATACAGATCTAGTTTTAATCTTTGGCATATGGAAGCCAATTTTTCCAGCACTACTTATGAAAGGGGCTTTCTTCCAGTAAACCAAATGTGTCTGCTTCCCTTGTCAAAGATAATTTGGTGGAGTGTGTTTTGGGTTGTTCCTATCTTTTTTTTTTTTTTTTTTTTGGCAGAACTGGGGATTGAACTCAGGCCCTTGTGCTTGCCAGGGAATCACTTATTCCACTGAGCCATCTCCTCAGCCTGCTAATGGTATTTTGATTTGGATTGCATTAAATCTGTTTAACAATTTTGGAAGTATGGCTATTTGTATTATGTTGGTCCTACCTATCCACCAGCAAGGGATAGCTTTCAATCTGTTTTAGAGAACTGCAATAGTCAATGTAGAGATTTTTACTCCCTTTGTTAGATTGATTCCTAAGTATTTAATTTTGAGGGATGGAATTGTGAAAGTTGTTTCCCTAATTTCTTTATCAATAAGTTTGTTGTTTGTTGCTATGATTTTTGAGTGGTGATTTTGTACCCAACTACACTGCTGAATTTGGTTATTAAATCTGTTGTGTCTATTGCTTGGATTTTTGTGCTCTTCTATGTAGAATATCATGTCATCTGCAATAATATAACTCCTTCCTTTCCTACCTTTATTCCTTTTTCTCTTATTCAATTGCCTTAACTAACATTTCCAGAGCTACACTGAATAAGAGAGGTAATAGTGGACACCCTTGCCCTTTTCATGACTTTAGAGTGAAAGCTTTCAGTTTTTGACCATTTAGTATGATTTTGGCTGTTGGTCTATCATAGATGGCTTTTATGAGACTGAGGTAAGGACCATGTATTCCAATTTTTTGTAGGTTTTTTTTTAAGCATTAATGGGTATTGGACTTTGTGAAATACTTCTTCTATATCTATTGAGATAATCACTGATTTTTGTCTTTGGCTCCGCTAAAATGATGTATTACATTTATTGATTTGTGTAAACTAAATCATCCCTGCATCCCATGAATCCTGCTTGATCATGGTGTATAATCCTCATGATTTGCTGCATTGTTTGCCAGTATCAAGGATTTTTTTCATTTTTGTTCATTAAGGAGATTGGTCTGCAGTTTTGTTGTTGTTGTTGTTTGTTTTTTGTTTGGTTCTTTTCTGATTTCAATATCAGAGTTATACTTGCTTCCAGGAATGAGTTTGGAAGTATTTCTTCCCTTTCATTTTCATTAGAGTTTCATTAGTAACATTAGAACTTCCCTAAATGTCTTATAGAATTCAACAGTGACTTCATCGGGGCCTGAGCTTTTCTTTGTTGGTATGTTTTTTGTTACATTGTCAATTTCATTGACTGATATTGTGTTATTTAGACTATACTTTCTTGATTCAGCTTTAGTAACTCCTATATGTCTAGGAATCTATCCATTTCTTCTGTGTTTTCCACCTTTGAAACTCAGAAATTCATTAAGTGGTTTTGGGTTAAGCCATTAATTCTCTGGACAAAAGTTGGATCCCTGCTCAGTTCTCACACCCAGCACCAAAATAAATTCCAAACAGACAAAAATATTAAATATATAAAGTAAAGGCATCACTGGGCACAGTTGTACACAAAAAAGGCATTCAGGTGCTAGATGACATTGAGGAAAGTCTTAGAGAAGGTACTGGATTGAGCCTCTGAACTGAGCTACATTTCCAACCCTTTTGTTAGAGAAAATCTTGCAAAATGGCCCAAGATGTGCTTAAATGTTTGCTCCTCCTATCTTAGTCTCCCAGAGTGCTGAGATTACAGGTTGTGCCCATACAATCAGCAGGACCCCTGCATAGGTTTTCTAGAATGTAACCATGTGGTATGGCTTCATTCTAAAATGTTCCCCAAGGCTGGACATGGTAGTGCACACCTACGATCCCAGCTCTCAGGAAGATGAGGCAGAAGGATTGCTGCAAGTTCAAGGCCAACAACTATCCAATTACAAATGTTTACCAGTGGCTATAGATCTTTTCTTTATTTCTTTCTCTTTCTTTTTTTTCCCTTTCTCTCTCTCTCTGTCTCTGTCTTTCTTTCTGTGATACCAGGGATTGAACTCAGGACCCTGCACAGGCTATAGATTTTCAAAGTTGTTCATCAGCAAAAGTTTCTTTCCATAGTAGAAAATCCTAGGTCACTGTGGGTGCTGCCTTCTGCAAGGATTCAAGTTATTCTCCAGGGGCTTGAAGTTAATTTTCATGAAAGTGAGTTACGAGAGCCAGAGCTCAATTTCAGAATGGCTCCTTAGCTTTGTGCTGTGATGTGAAGTCTCAGGGCCACACACATTTCCAGCATAATGCTGGATATCACTAGCCCTCATCAGAGCCACACTAATGGAGGTGACTGACTTTGCACAGTCAATTCCAATACCGATCTAAACAAACCTCTTTTCTTTATAAAGTGGCTAGCCTCAGGTGTTCTGTTATAGTAAGAGGAAACTGACTAAAAGAGTTACTTAACAAGAAAGTTTTCCAAGACAGACTGGAGGCAATATGTGGAAGCCAGGGAGGGAGGGAATCTTGACAACAGAGTTAATCCCTAATTTTTCCCCCACAGCCTATCTTTCTCTTTGCACAAAAGATGTTAGGTGGGCGCAGAGCGGTTTGGTCGTTCGTTGAGGAGTTAGCGATTTTGTTTTCGTTAACTGCGGCTGTTGCCTGGAGGCCAGCGCGGCGGTCGGAAAAGCAACTTAAGACTTCTGCGTTGGGTAAAAGAAAATGGCCCGAACCAAGCAGACTGCTCGTAAGTCCACTGGTGGGAAAGCCCCCCGGAAACAGCTGGCCACTAAAG
>PVKA01023285.1:0-35872 GCA_004027165.1 Ctenomys sociabilis
TAACACTCATAAATGTATATGCACCAAACACTGGAGCACCCAACTATATAAGACAATTTTAATGGACATGAAAATCTAAGACCACAATTTTGCAGGAGACCTTAACACCCCTTAACCCAAAAAGAAAGGTCAACTAGACAAAAAATTAGTAAAGTAGCAGAACTCAATTAGAATGTGAAACAAATGGACCTGGTAGACATGCAGAGTGTTCCACCCAATCACAGCTGAATACCTATTTTTTTTCAGCTGCACCTGGGTCATTTTCTAAAATAAAACACATACTAGTCCTAGGTCATGCTTACGTATATACAAGAAAGAGAAATTATCCCAGGCATATTATCTGACCACAGTGCAAGGAAAACTGGAAATAAATGACAAAACAAATCAAAAAACCCCTAAATACATGGAAACTAAACAACACCCTACTCAGCAATCAATGAGTCACTGATGAAATTAAACAACAAATTCAAAAATATCTCCAATTCAGTGAAAATTCAACCACAACTTATCAGAATTTGTGGGATGTGATGAGAGCAGTTCTCAGAGGGAAATTCATAGCTATGAACTCACACATTAGGAAAACTGAACAGGATCAAATAAACACCCTAATGCTGCACCTCTGATATCTAGAAAAGGAAAAGCAAACCAAATGCAGAGCCCAAAGACGGGAAAAATCATGAAGATTAGAGCAGGAATCAATTGCATTGAGACAAGGAAAACAGTTCAAAGAATTAACAAATCCACAAGCTGGTTCTTCGAAAAACTAAACATAATCAATAAGCCCCTAGCTAACCTCATCAAAAAGAGGAAAGAAAAAATTCAAATACAAGCAATAAGGAATGAAAAGGGTGTAATCATCACAGACCCAGTGGAAGCTCAAAAGATTATCAATAGCTACTTTAAGAATCTTTATTGTCACACAATAGAAGACTTGGATGAAACGGAAAGATTCCTCGAAAGGTACAAATTACCAAAATTGAATCAAGAAGATATAACAACTCTCAATAACTCAATAATAGCCAATGAAATACAAAATATAATAAAAAGCCTGCCGACTGAGAAAAGTCCAGGACCCGATGCATTCACAGCTGAATTCTACAAGAAATTCACAGAAGATATAATCCCTACAATCCTCAAACTCTTCAATTAAATTGAAAAGGAAACAGTTCTCCCAAAATCATTTCTGGAGGCAAGTATTATACTGATTCCAAAACCAGGGAAAGACACAACTAAAAAAGAGAACCACAGGCCAATCTCCCTCATGAACACAGGTGCAAAAATACTCAAGAAAATCCTAGCAAATAGAATACAACAAATCATCAAGAAGATCATACACCATGACCGGGTAGGCTTCTTCTCAGGGATACAAGCATGGGTCAATATTCAAAAATCTACAAGTGTAATACACTATATCAATTGAGCCAAATCTAAAAACCACACGATCATCTCACTTGATGCGGAACAAGCTTTTTACAAAGTCCAACACTCATTCATGTTCAAAGTCCTACAGAAAATTGGAATAGGAGGCCTCTACTTCAATTTGATAAAAGCCATATATGACAACTGAATGGCTAATATAATTCTCAATGGAGAAAAACTGAAATCTTTTACTCTCAAATCTGTTAGAAGAAAAAAAATGTTCTCTATCACTCTTCCTGTTCAGTATAGTTCTGGAGTCATTAGCAACAGCCATTAGACAAGAGGGAGAAATAAAAGGAATAAGAATAGGTAAAGAAGTTAAATTATCACTATTTGCAGATGACATGATACTTTACTTGGAAGACCCAAAAAACTCCACCAAGAAACTACTAGAATTGGTACACAAATTCAGTAGCATAGCAGGATGCAAAGTCAGTACTCAAAAGTCAATAGCATTCCTCTACACAGATAACAAACACACTGAGAGGAAACTATAGAAACAATACCTTTTACAATAGCACCACGGAAAATGAAATACTTTGGAATTCACTTAACCAAGGAAGTCAAAGATATTCTCATGGAAAATTACAGTACTGTAAGAATAGAGATCATAGAGGATTTCAGAAAATGGAAAGATATCCCATGCTCCTGGTTAGGAAGATTCAACATTGTGAAGATGGCCATACTCCCAAAATTGTTGTACAGATTTAATGCAATCCCTATCAAACTGCCACCAACATACCTCCCAAACCTAGAGAAATCATTCCTAAAATTTATTTGGAACCAGAAAAGTCCTATAATAACAAAAGCAATCCTGGCCAACAAAGACAAGGCAGGAGGCATCACATTACCTGACTTGAAATTATACTACAAATCTACTGTGATAAAATCAACATGGTATTGATGATGAAATAAATCTGAGGATCAATGGAATAGATTAGAAGATGCAGAGGCCTCTACAAACAAACTCAGCCACCTGATATTTCACAAAGGGGCAAAACATGCTTACTGGAAGAAAGATAGCCTCTTTAACAAATGATGCTGGAACAACTGGCTCTGTACATGCTGAAAACTAAAACTTGACCCAGATTTATCATCATGCACTAAAGTCAAAATGGATTAAAGATCTAAACATTAAAACAGAAACAGTAAATCTCCTGGAGGAGAAAGTAGGAGGAACTCTTGAAGACAAACGGGTAGGCACAAAGTTCATTACCAAAAATCAAATCGCACAGGTAGTACTTGAAGGAATCAACAACTGGGACCACCTCTTATTGAGAAGTTTTTGCATGTCAACAAAGTGCAAAGACAACCCACAAATTTTGAAAAATCTTAACTAAGAAGCACTCAGACAAAGGTCTGCTTTCTCGAATTTATATAAAGAAGTAAAGAACACTAAGGCAACAAAAATTAAAGACTCAATCCAGAAATGGGACCAGAGATGAACACACCCTTGTCAGAAGATGTAAATTAAAGAAGTGAATAAATATATGAAAAAATTCTCCACATCATTAGCCATCCATGAAATGCAAATTAAAACAACACTGATATACCATCTCACCCCAGAAAGAATGACTATCATAAACAAATTATATATCTATATATTTTTAATAAAACAATCCAACACACATCAGCAGTCCACAATAGAAATGGGTTATCCACAGAAGCTGTTGACTTGAGCCATTAATAGCTCAGTATAATATGACTTTATTTTATATACCTCCATTTTTATACTTTTCTGCTAGATTGTTAAGAACAAATTAAAACAAGAAAGTCAGTCAGGTACCCTCAGGGTTTATCCTGTAACCCTGTACCCCACTTTGTAGATCCCTTGTCAGTGTCAGCCATGTGGATGAGTCATGGCCATTGCTTGATCAATTTGCTCTCTGTGGAAGCCTGAGAGAAAGTTTCTCTCCATGTCACTCTCCTTAGGCTCACTATACATCATGGATCACATTCCTCTGTGGCCCCATAATCTCCTCAGTTAGAAAATTTGAGACACAACTGAGTTACATGATGTTACAGTACAAATTTTCCTATGTCCTGAGTCTTCACTGACCTTGAAAGGCTAGGGCCAAAATGTTGGCTGACCTTGCAGTCCTTCTTTTTCTCCAATTTTTGATCTGGAAACTTAGGTTGTTAACACTTCAGAAGACCAGCTTATTATTATCCTGCAACATATGCAGTTTGGTTTTCCCACACTATTAGTCTAAATACCAGACATCATAGACATAGCATGGAACACGTATTTTCCATCAAGTATTGAGATACTAAATTCTAAGTCTGTACAGAACAAGAAGAAAAAAATTTTTTAAATAGGAATTAACACTTACATATATTTACATAGATATTTAGAAATTTATCCATATACAACATTATAGCAAGACTGTCTTGTGACATTTTTTGCCTTATTACCCCTTAAAAATTTTATCTGAAAGACAGTATAGTAATAGTTGGTATATCATATCATACACAAATTAACTAACAACAAATGTTGCAGAGGCTGTGGGGGACACAGAACCCTTCTCCACTGCTGATGCGAATGTATACTGGTGCACCCATTATGGAAATCAGTGTGGAGACTCCTTAAAAAAGTAGGACTAGAAATCCCCTACAATGCATCTATCTCCCTGCTGGGAATTTTCCTGGAGGAACTGAAAATATCATAGTGATATATGTGAGTCTGTGTTTATAGCAGCACAATTTATGATATGGAACCAATCAAGATGCCTGTCACACGAGGAATGGTTGAAAAAGATGTGGTATCTTTATACAATGGAGTATTACTCAGCTATAAAGAATGATAAACTCGAAGCCTTCATGTTTAAGTGGATGCCACTTGAACATATACTTATAAGTGGCATAAACTAGACCCACATGAGTAAATATTGTATAGTCTTCCTAATATAAGTACTCAAAGGAAGAATTACAAATAGAAAGATATAACACAATTAAAAGGAAAGTGAGAACTTGAGGATTGGACAATGATGAGAGGGAAAGGAGAAAGGCTGGGAAACAGGACAGGGGCAAAACCATACATTTACATGCACAAGATGGCTAAAGTAATGATCCTGAGAAACATCAGCAAGTTATTGGTAGGATTCTCACCCTGACTAACTATACTTGCTGATATCTGTGAACAAAGCAACTGCACTGAAGATAGCAATGTGTAATAGAAGGGTCATGCTTGGAATGCCTGCCATTCTGGTCTTCTAAATATGTACATCGTGTCATGACATACCAATTATTACCATACTGTCTCTCAAGTAAAAGTATTTTTCTTTTTTTTAATTAAGGGTAATAAATAGAAAAAAGACACAAGAAAAAAATAATGTCACAGGATTGTCCTGCTACAGTGCTGTATATGGTTAGGTTTATAAATTTCTGTGTAAAAATATGTTAGTTTTTATTACTAGTTGTAAATTATTTTTTCTTCATATTCTTAGGGATTTAAAGTTTAACATATCAATACTTCATGGGAAATATCTGTTCTATGTTATGCCTAAGATGATTGATAGTTAGACAGATAGGGTAAACTGAACTGCATATGTTGCAGGGTAATAAGAAGCTTCTCTTCTGGATGGCCAACAACCTATGTTTGCAGATCAAACATTAGAGAAAAGGAAGGGCTGCAAGGTCAGCCAACATTTTGGCCCTAGCCTTTCAAGGTCAGTGAAGACTCAGGACATAGGGGAACATGTAGTGTAACATCATGTAACTCAGTTGTGTCCCGAATTTTCTGATCAAGGATATTTTAGGGCCACGGAGGAAAGTGATAATGATGTAGAATGTGCCTAAGGAGAGTCACATTGAGAGAAAACTTTCTCTCAGGCTTTCACAGAGAGCAAATTGGTCAAGCAATAGCCGTGACTCATCCACAAGGTGACACTAGCAAAGAATCTACAAAGTGCGGCACGGGGTTATAGGACAAATCCTGAGGGTACGTGACTGACCTTATCAGACACAAAAGTTACATATCTTGTTATATAGGTCTCACTTTATCTTGGTCTTAACCATCCATCAGAAAAGTATAAAAACGAGGTATATAAAGTAAAGCCATATTAATATGCTGAGCTGCGAAAAGCTCTCAAGTCAACAACTTCTGTGGATAACCCACTACTATTGTGGACTGCTGGACTGTGTTGGATTATTTTGCTGAATCCATGCACCTGTAGTATTTAGACACCAATGGAAAACCCATCTGTGATAGGACTAAACAAAACAAGGGGCTAGAAAGGAAGGACCATTTTGTATTTGTATATGCAGAATAGTCAGGATAGATATACAGCTACTTTCACTCAATTCAATGAAAAGAAACACTTGTACTAATAGTGTTTGGACAGGATATCCTGTCTGTTTCTTGTACTATGGATAATTTCTAAGAAGATAACAATGTACAATGTATTAATTATTGAAACTGTCCTATTAATCAGTTTTGAAACTCATTGCTATTTATTTCTCAATAAAATAAAAAACATAGAAAATCAAATAGTAAAATTCCTCTGCCTTCCTGTCTCTTCCAAAACTAAGCACCTGCTCAGCAGAGATGTGGAATGCATGGTGAGGTCCAGAGGAACACTATTCCCCCTGCTTCAGAAGGGAGCAAGTCCCTCACTTTTTAGGCCCAGAGACAGACTTATTTTCTGGATTCTTCTCTGTCAGAGGTTCAAATTACTCTTTCGGAAATGAAAGAGAGCCACCTCTTCCTCCATAACTCAGCATGGAGGGCAGGGAGTGGTTGACGTTGAGGACACCAGTGCATCCCACACCAGAGTCCTTTGCTGTGTCCTTGCCACTGTGGCTTTTCAGCTTGTATTTTCTTTTAATGAACATAGTTTGCCTAAAGAAGTATACTTAACAGGCAAATGCACTTGGTATTTATGATGCATTTAGTTTGAAAGAAACTCTATTTTATATATAGAAAATTAGTATCATTTATCATATCATATAATTAATGAAAGAAACAGAGCTATAGAACAGTGGGTTTCTTTTCTCCATTTTTGCATCACCTAAAATCACACAGCACATGTGCAGGTACCTAGGATCAATATTCCACAGACTTCTGAGTCAGATGATCCTCAGAGGATCTAAGGAGTTTGAGTTTATAAATCAAGAATGTTCCAGATGAACCTATGACAAGAGGAAACCCGTTGTCTTCCCAGTATTGCCCTCAGGCCAGCTCCATCCTCCACCAGTTGCTTTGTAGAAATGCAGAGTTCCAAGCTAAATGGGAATCTGTAGCAAACTGTGTGCTCCAGGGACCCAAGAGAGCTGCTGAGCAGTCCTTTGAGCAACTCTGGACTCTAAAATGCCAGGACTCCCAAAGTCAGGGTTTCCAAAACCCTTGACTCTTAACACTATACATTGTTGATACTGTAGATTCTGTTGTTCCAAGGTTTAGGTGAATAGGCACCTCCAGGCTCAGATTTCATTTCTTAAAAATTAATTTTATTGAAAAACAAATAGCAATGAGACAATTCCAAAACTGGTTAGTAGGACAGTTTCAATAATTAATACGTTGCATATTGTCTTTGTAGTGGTTTGGGCTCAGATTTCAGACTGAGAAGATTCCACTGAGGTTGAATCCTTGAGCCTAAGAAGACACTTGGAAGTGAGCCTCTCTGTGGGTCCTCAGACAAACACCTCCTGTTCTTAGCCTCCTGCCTTTTTCCCCTTCCCCTCCGCAGGCTCCTCGCTGTGCCCATGACTCCAGCCCTTACTGAACAGCCTGCTTTTGAACCTTCTTGAGGACATCACCTGTAAGTCACAGACTGAAGAAATTGGGTGCGTTCCATTCACGTCAGCTTACCCCAGAAGGTCTGCTCAGGGGACCTGGGGACACAGAAG
The DNA here is from genome assembly GCA_004027165.1 of Ctenomys sociabilis. NCBI lineage: Eukaryota > Metazoa > Chordata > Mammalia > Rodentia > Ctenomyidae > Ctenomys > Ctenomys sociabilis. The sequence goes on from PVKA01023285.1 coordinate 7,267, forward strand.
GAACCACCTTCCTGAGCAATGTGTGAGTGTGTTTTTTTCTTTCTGTGGATAGAGACTCTTGGTGGCCTTCAGGTCACCAGATTGGGGTTGCTGGTGCAATAGAAACAGGGCAGCAAAGGTGTCACAGTGTTGGCTATGAAAAGGCCATGACTACATCCTTGGGTCATCACTCTCGCCCAGAATGATCTGTGTCTCGGGATCCGCAAAACAGAGCTATCTGCCTACTCATTCCACAGGTGCACGAAGTGAGGCTCGGAGAAGTGTTGCTACACGTCTGAGAACCCAGACATGGCCCCACTGAGATCGCTGGCAGGGTGGCTAATGGCGTATGATGTCTCTTCAATTTTCTAGTGGTAGAGACTGAAGCCTGCTCTTGATTCTCTTCCCTTAGCTGGACTTCAACAGACACTGGGCCTGCAAGTCCCCATCTGAAGAGGATGGATTAGGAGGACCACTGTGACGTCTCCACTGGTGGAGGTGATTCTATGACCAGTGTAAGGGTCCTGTAGGAGGCATAGTGAGGCCAGGCTTCCACTTTTTATCTCCAACAGTGAACTGAATCCTCATCTCAGTTAAAGACAGAGCCTGGTTCCTGGCCCCAGCTGAGTCTTGATTCTGGTTTCACTCCAATCTGAGCCTTGATCACCCAGTTTGAGTTCTGATTCTGTCCCTAGACTGAGCCCAGCTCCAAGTGATAGACTGAATTCAATGCCAGTTATACACTGAGACTCAGTGCTGGTCACAAACTGAACCTTGATCCTGAACTCAGACTCAGCCATGACCCTGATCTCTTGCTGTACCCTGACCCAGTTCCAATGGTGGCCTCTATTCAAGTCTTTCCCCTCTGGCATTGCTCCCAGGAAGGGCAGGGCATGAGGATAGGCCAGGACCAGATGCCAGAAAGTGATCCCAAGCTCTTGGTGCTGCCCTCCTCCCGCAGCCTTAGTCCGTGCAGGTGATGAGGGAAAGAGCAGGCACAGTGGTGCAGGCCAGCATGGTTCCCATCATGCACTCGCTGCCTGGGTGCTCCCATGGCTGCCAGTCTAGAAATGTCTTTTCCCCAGATGTCTGTTCCAGATGTGTGCCCAGAGGCTACACCTCACTCGCTCATCACATCTCCTCTGGAAGGGTGAAGCTGTCATCATCTGTGACCGTGAGAGCCCAGATGGAAGAACGTGCTGAATGTGCTCTCTCCTCAGAGGAGACATCAGACTCCATACTGCTTCTCCTCCTCCTCTGGTCTCCATCCCAGGATTCTCGTGCCCCTCCCTGACAATAAAAGCCCATTTCTGCTTCTCTCACGTGATTTGTTGCCATCCAGTTATTGGGGTTGGTTAGTGGGCATCAGGGTGAGCCACAAGGCCTTTACACAGCGCAGGCCGTGACACTTTTGCTGCCCCATTTCCAGTGCACCAGCAACCCCAATCTGCTGGTCTGAAAGCCACAGACGGTCTCCACATGCAGGCACGTTCTTCTACTTCTCCAGCTCAGGTAGATGCCAGAGACTGGGCTCTGAACTGGGAAGACATGTCAGAATATCCAAACCCATCTCCTTACTTCTCAAATGGGGATGCTGAAGCATAGAGAAACAAGAATCTGGATATAAGAGCCAGCTCAGTGCTGTGACTGAACCTCAGGCGTCGAGTGCCACATCCGTCAGGAGCACAGCCCAGGCAGCGGTGAGCAGTGGACAGCCATATTTCAAGGATTACCACAGTTAATGCTTTCCTCCACTCCTCTCCAGCTTTTCTGAGAAGTTAGAGACAACCACGGACCACCTAGTGTAATAGAACTCGGGAAAATGGGGGAGAGTGACTCAGTCAGAGGCTCATGTCCCTGTTCCCTGCTATCCTTGTGTTGTGTAAAGGGTGAGAGTCCCCTGGAGCTGGGCTTTCTTCTCTGGTCTCCATCCCGGGACTCTCGTGCCCCTCCCATTGTCAGCTCCAAATACTTGATCATTCCCGCACCAGGCTGTGTGGAGGTCAGAGACCCAGGGGACCACTCTGTCCCATGGAATGCTGCTGCTCTTCACCTAAGGCCCCTCCATTCACAGCTCAGATTCTGCCTCACTCCGGGCTGTCCCTGGCTGTGCTGCCACCAGCCTTACCCTGCTGATGGCACTGCCGCCATCAGCAAGAGCTGCCTTATGGTTGCACATGGGTCCCTTCCACCATCACCACTCCAGTTCTTGGAGGAGATGAGACTCATAGTAGCAAAGTGGCTCTTCTGAGTCACTTGGAGCAGGTGGCAGAGCAGGTTTGAATTCCTGGGAAAGCTGGACACAGTACCTTGGCTCTGAGGGCTGACATCAGAGCTTCTGTTGTCACCTCCTCTGCCATCACACAAATGGCTCCAGGTCACTGCCCTGTATATTTCGCAGGCCAGATGAGATCCCTACCGTGCTATTCTCCTCTAGTCTCTGAGTTGGCCTTGCTCTCCCCTGCGCCCTGCAGAGAAGAGACCTTGCCTTTTCACACAACTTATGTAGGATGCAGTTTGGCCTCATGCTAACCGGATGTGCCCTCACGGAGCCAGCACTGTTCTCTCAGGAGGGTGTCTAAACTTAAGGACCTGGCTGGCCAGAGACCCAGAAAGCAGAACTCAGGCACCCATGTGGGTGAGATGCTCTACTGCGCCCCCGCGGCCCTGCCACTCCCCAGAGCTCTGGCCCCAGGCCCACCAGGGGAGTGAGAACTTCTGAGACTCTCTCAGCCCTGATCCACCCCAACCCGGCCCGGTGACCGTGTGGAAGTACTTCCGGCTTCCCTGTGCGCCTCCAGCAGCGAGCACCCTCTGGAGCCCCGCCCCCAAGACCAATGAGCAAGTGAGAACTTCTGAGACTCTCTTGGCCCTGATCCAACCCAGCCAGGCCTGAGGAGTATGCGCCACCAGAGAGAGACTCACAGAGCAAAGCTCAGGTACCCATGTCAGGGAGAATCTCCCCCGTGACCCCTGCAGCTCCCTGGATAGCCTGGGCCCAAGCCCGCTGAGCAAGGGAGAATTTTTGTGACTCTTCCAGCCACCAATCCAGCCCAGCATGGCCCTGTGAGTGTGTGGGAGAGCTTTGGCGCTCCCCAGTGCTCCCTGGGTCAGGGGCACAACAGAGGGGAATCACAGGCTCACAGTTGCGCCAGAAAGGCTGCAGCAAAAAGGAGCTGAACACAACAGCTAGATCCAGGCCAGGCATAACTGGGTAAACTGAAACTTAATAGATTGGCATGTGAATCTCATTACATGCTAATATAACTGTACCAAAGCTGTACACCAAAGGTCAGAGGTCGGTGCTATACAAACTGACAAAGACTAGGAGCAAAATGCAATCTCAGGCCTTGAGCCCACCCATCACAAGGGCAGAGGACACCAGCTCAGCTGAAATGAATGAATTAGCAGAGTTGGAAGCAAAGAAAAAACAGCAGAAAGGTATAGAGGAACTCAGACCAGAATTAAGGCCTGAAATAAAAAAAAAGTTTTTGAATACATAGCATCTAGAGAAATGAATCAAATACAGAAATGTATGAGGGAAACCAATGCCCACCCAGAAAAGGGTACAGAACACTAGTTCAGCTGAAATGTATGAATTAACAGCATCACAAGCACAGAACAACAGCAGAAAGGTAAAGAGGAACTCAGAGTTGAAATAATTTCTGAAATAAAAAAGAAATCTTTTAAATCATAGCAACTGAGGTAAACAATCAAATATGGAAATATATGCAGGAAAGCCAATATGGAAAAAAATTGCAGTAAAAGAATTCATAGCTACCTCTAAAGAAGACATTGATAAAAAAAATAGAGGAGAATAGAAATATGAGAGATTCCTTGAAAGAGCAATACAGGAAAGAAATAGATCGCATGAAGCAGAGTCAAAGAGATATAGAAGAACTTAAAATCTCAATCACGAGTCCACAAAACCATCTGAGTAAAAGCAAAGACAGAGTTTCAGATCTTAAAGACACTGGTACAGCTAGTGAAAAGGTGAGAAAGGATCTCTTAAAAACAACGAGGATGCAGGAAAAAATAATCCATCACCTGGAAGACGATGCCAAGATGAGCAATGTGAGACTAATAGGCATCAATGAGAAAGAAGGAGTCAATACAAATGATGTAAGAAAAAAAATGATATAAGAAGAATATGGGCAGAAGGAATAGCAGAAAACTTCCCAAATATGAGGAAACAATCTAACATTCAGGTAACTGAAGCATACACAACGTCAAATAACTTCAACCCAATTAAAAACACACCAAGACTTATCCCAGAAATCCAACACAAGAATAATATACTGAAAGCTGCTAGAGAAAAGAAGCAGAATACATTCAAAGGAAAACTCATTAGAATTACAGCCAACTTTGCTTCATAAACCATGAAGGCAAGGAAAACATGGAGCAGAGTACTTCAAGTCCTCTACAAAAGCAAATTCCAGCCCTGACAACTATACCCTGCAAAACTCTCTTTCAAATTTGATGGAGAAGTGAAACACTTCCATGACAAAGAATAACTAAAGAATTTCATGATGAGAAAGCCATCCCTACTGAAAGATGTTCTAGAGAGAGACCACAATGACCAGAACTCCATGAATGAGAACAGAAGGAACTCACTAAACAGAGCAAACAATTAAACACAGGAGAAAAAGGAGTAAGCAACAGCAGGTAAATAACATAACAATCATAAGTCACCACATTTCAATTATAACCATCAATGTAAATGGACTCAATTCACCAATTAGGACAGATAGACTGGCACAGTGCATTAGGAAACAAAACCCAACAGTATGCTGTATAAAAAAAAAAAAACCACTTAAGTCAAAAAGGCATTCATAGACTTAAAGTCAAAGGATGGAAAACAATGCTACATACCCCAGCACTGCAGAAAAAAACAGGGGTAGCAATTCTGTTCTCAGACAGTCTCAACTTCAAACCAAGAATAATCAAATGACACAAAGAAGGCCAGTATATATTGGTTAGGAGAAAAATTCAAGAGGAAGAGGTAACACTCATAAATATCTATGCACGAAACACAGGATCACCCAACTATATAAGACAAATCTTATTGGACATGAAAATCTACTATCCAAGACCACAATCTTAGCAGAAGACCTTAACAGCCCCTTAACCCAAAAAAGAAAGGTCAACCAGACAAAAAATTACCAAAGAAGTAGCAGAACAGAAGCGGAGCTTAGAACAAATGGACCTGGTGGACATATAAAGAGTGTTCCACCCAAACACAGCTGAATACACATTCTTTTCAGCTGCACCTGGGTCATTTTCTAAAATAGACCACATGCTAGTCCATAGGTCATACTTAAGTATATGCAAGAAAACAGAAATTGTCCCATCCATATTATCTGACCACAGTGCAATGAAACTGTAAATAAATGACAGAAGAAATTAGAAAAATTCATTAAATTCATGGAAATTAAACAACACCCTACACAGCAATCAATGAGTCACAGATGAAATTAAACAACAAATTCAAAAATACCTACAATTCAATGAAAATTCAGCCACAACTTATCAGAATTTGTGGGATGCGATGAAAGCAGTTCTCAGAGGGAAAATCATAGCTATGAACTCACACATGAGAAAAACAGAATGGGAACAAAGAAACATCTTAATGCTTCACCTCTGACATCTAGAAAAGGAAGAGCAAACCAAATGCAGAGCCCAAAGATGGGAAGAAATCATGAAGATTAGAGCAGAAATTAATTCCGTTGAGACAAGGAAAACAGTTCAAAGAATCAATGAATCCACAAGCTGGTTCTTTGAAACACTAAATAAAATCAATAAGCCCCTAGCCAACCTCATCAAAAAAGAGGTAAGAAAAAATTCAAATACATTCAATAAGGAATGAAAAGGGTGCAGTCACCACAGACCCAGTGGAAATTCAGATTATCAACAGCTACTTCAAGAATCTTTAAGCTCATAGAATGGAAGATACAGAAGAAATGGACAGATTCCTTGAAAGATACTAATTACCAAAACTGAATCAAGAAGATATAACAACTCTCAATAACCCAATAACAGCAAATGAAATACAAAATGTAATAAAGAGCTTGCCTACTGAGAAAAGTGCAGTTCCTGATGGATTCACTGCTGAATTCTACATGAAATTTATAGAAGGTATAATCCCTACACTCCTCAAAGTCTTCAATAAACCTGAAAAAGAAGCAGTCCTCCCAAAATCATTTCTGGAGGCAAGTATTATACTGATTCCAAAATCAGAGAAAGACACAACTAAAAAAGAGAACTACAGGCCAGTTGCCCTCATGAACATGGATGGAAAAATCCTCAAGAAAATTAAATACAGAAAGTCATCAAGAAGATCATACACCGTGACCAGGTAGGATTCATCCCAGGGATGCAAGGTTGGTTCAATATTCGAAAATCTATAAATGTAATATACTATATTAATAAACTGAAATCTAAAAACCACATGATCATCTCAATTGATGCAGAAAAGCTTTGGACAAAGTCCAACACTCATTCATGTTCAAAGTCCTACAAAAAATTGGAATAGAAGGCCTCTACTTTAATTTGATAAAAGCCATGTAGAACAACGCAATGGCTCGTATAATTCTCAATGGGGAAAAACTGAAATCTTTTACTCTCAGAATAGTTCAAGCAAACATATACTCGCATGGAAAACACTTGAAAGAATTAACAACTGGGACCAACTCTTACTGAGAAATTTTCGCATGTCAAAAGAAATTATCAACAAAATGATAATCATCAACAAAGACAACCCACAAATTTTGAAAAAATCCTAACTAACAAGCACTCAGACAAAGGTCTACTCTCTAGAATTTATAAAGAACTAAGATACATTAGGGCCCTCATATTTAAAGACCCAATCCAGAAATGGGCATCTGAGATGAATACACACTTCTCTGAGGATGAAATTAAACAAGCAAATAAACACATGAAAAAGTGCTCCACATCGCTAGCCATCTGTGAAGTACAAATTAAAACAACAGTGAGATAGTATCTCACTCCAGAAAGAATGGCTATCATAAGGAAATCAACCAGCAACTAATGCTGGAGAGGACGTGGGGAAAAAGGAACACTTCTCCACTGCTGGTGGGAATGTAGACTGGTACAACCATTGTGGAGATCAGTGTGGAGACTCCTCGAAAGAGAAGGACTGGAAATCCCATTCAAGCCAGCTATCCCCCTACTGAGAATTTTCCCAGAGGAACATATCATAGAGATATGTGTGTACCTATGTTTATAGCAGCACAATTTGTGATAGCAAAATCTTGAAAACAACCAACATGCCCATCACATGAGGAATGGTTGAAAAAGATGTGCTATTTTTGTACAATGGAGTATTACTCAGCTATAAAGAATGGTAAATGTGAAGCATTTATATTTAAGTGGATGCCATTTGAACATATACTCATAAGTGAAATAAACCAGACATACATGTGCAAATATTGTATAGTCTCCCTAATATAAGAAATTAAAAGAAGAAATACAAATAGAAAGGTATAACAACTAAAAAGAATTTAGACAGATAGGATAAACTGAACTGCATATGTTGCAGGTCAATGATAAGCTTCTCTTCTGGATGGTTAACAACCTAAGTTTGCAGATCAAAACTTGGAGAATTGGAAGGGCTTCAAGGTCAGCCAACATTTTGGCCCAACCCTTTCAAGGTCAGTGAAGACTCAGCACTTAGGACAACCTGCACTGTAACATCATGGAACGAACTCAGTTGTGCCCCACATTTTCTGATATTATGGAGCCACAGAGGAATGTGATTGATTATGTAGAGTGTGCCTAAAGAGAGTCACATGGAGAGAAAACTTTCTCTCAGGCTTTCACAGAGAGCAAATGAGTCAAATAATGGCCGTGACTCATCCACGTGGCTGACACTGACAAAGGATCTACAATGAGGTACAGGGTTACAGGATAAACCCTGAGGGGACTTCACTGACCTTATCAGACACAAAAGTTACATTTTTTGTTATATAGGTCTTGCTTTACATCGGTCTTAACCATCCAGCAGAAAAGTATAAAAGTGAGGTATACAAAGTAAGGCCATAATAATAAGCTGAGCTGTGAATGACTCTAGTCAACAACTTCGGATAACCCACTACTATAGTGGTCTGCTGGACTGTTGCATTGTTTCGCTGAATTCTAGCACCTATAATAATTGAAAGACAATAGAATACCCATCTCTGACAGGACTAAACACAAAAAGGGGATACAAAGGAAGGACCATTCTGTATTTGTATAAACAGCACAGTTAGAATAAATATGCACTACTTTCACATAATTCTATGAGAAGAAAGATTCACACTTACAGTGTTTTGACAGGATATCCTGTCTACTTCTTTTACTACTAGGAAATAGCAATGTTAAAAGTATTAATTATTGAAACTGTACTATAATTCAGCTTTAAAAAAAGATAGATGTACAGCTGCATTCTCTTAATTCATGGAATACAGGCATCTGCTCTAATAGTGTTTGTAAATAGAATGCACATACAAAAAAACCACTAAAAAAACCATATGCATGAGTTTGATCCCCAGTAACCCCCTGAAAAAAGATGGAAAAGAAAACCATATGCAATGTATTAATTATTGAATCTGTTCTACTAATTTGATTTGAAACTGTCTCATTGCTATTTGTTCTTCAATAAAATTATGGAAAATAAAAAAAAAGAAATAAACTTAAGGACCTGCCCTCCTGCCAAGAAGCACCCATTGCTCTGCGTGACTTGGGCAACCGTGCTATGTCAGCTTGAGCCTGCTCTCTGGCAGGGACTCCTGGAACCGTCAGGATAGCATAAAGTGGCCTGACATCTGTGGCCCAACGCTGAGCCTCTTGCCTCGGGCTCTGCTTGGCGTATCTCCACTGTGCGCTGCTGGCATGTAGCAGGAGTCTGCAGCTCTGAGTGGGAGTCACCTGCCACCGCCTAGCACTGTGGCCTTGGACAAGATCTCGACCCCTGACAATTTCTGTTTTCTACCTGCCAAATGGAATTAATAGGAACACCTCAGTCACTGGGCCCTGGGATGATAAAATGAGCTAGTGAGCCAGCCAGAAGCGTAGTCAGGGCCGGAATCCAGGGAGTCCCAGTGGGTGCCGCCTCCTCACACTGCTGAAAACTTGCTTTGATGACTTGTACCTATTTGCTGATTGAGTGGTAAAAGACTGATAGGAGAGAAAAAGCCATGACCCAGGACCTCTTGGGGTCCTCCCTGCCTGTGAGTTGAGACTGCTAGCTGTGGCCCAGCTTGTTCTTATCCTCCCTGCCCAAGCTTTTTTTATTTTTATTTTTATTGTATTTTATTAAAATACAATTATCAATAAGACAGTTTTAGGATACCTTGACAAGATGGATTTGATAAATTAATACATTGCAAACTTTTCATAATGTTTTGGTACTGTAGAAGGTGCATACAGGATATTATACTTAGAGACATTATTATAGCATATGTCTCTTATCAGTAAATTAAGAGTGTAGCTGTTTACGTATCTTATTTTTTATACCTGAGCTACATCAAAGATTCAACAATTAATACTTTCTACCTAGTTATTTTCCTAGTGGTTGTCCATAGTACTAGAAGCTGACATAATATCCTGTCCAACCACCATCAGTGCAAATCTTGCCTCTCATAGAATTATGTAGAAGCACCGCGTTATCTATCCCAACTGTACTGTCCATACACACACATCATGATTCTTCCTTTCTATACCCCTTCCTTTGTCTACACCTGTCAAAGATGGGCACTCCATTGTCATTCAACTAATTTAGGTGCCTGAACTCGATGACACAATCCAACACAGTCCAGCATTCCACAACAATAGTGAGTTATCTGAAGAAGTTGTCGACCATAGCCACTTACAGCTCAACGTACTATTACGGCTGCATGGTGTATACCTCATTTTTATACTTTTCTGCTGGATGATTAAGACCTAGATAGAGCAAGACCTATATACCGACACATGTACTTTTTGTTTGTTATGAGGTCAGTGAAGTCCCCTCAGGGTTTATCTTGTAGTCCTGTACCTTATTCTGTAGAACGTTTGTCTGTGTCATCCATGTGGATGAGTCACGGCCAATGCTTGACCAGTTTGCTCTCTGTGAAAGCCTGAAAGAAAGTTTTCTCTCCATGTGACTCTCCCTAGGCACACTATAGATCTTTGATCTCTTTCCTCTGTGGCTCCATAATCTCCTTGTTCAGGAAATTTGGAGCTCAACTGAGTTTCATGACGTTGCAGTACAGGTTCTCCTATGTCCTGAGTCTTCGCTGACCTTGAAAGGATAGGGCCAAAATGTTGGCTGACCTAATGGCTCTTCTATTTCTCCAACTTTGATCTGTGAACTTAGGTTGTTAACCATCCAGAAGAAAAGCTGATTAGTATCCTGCAGCATATGCCATTCATTTTGCCTTATCTGACTCAATTGTTTTTAGTTGTCGCTGTACATTTCCATTTGTATTTCTTCTTTTTGCTTCTTATACTAGGGAGACTATACGATATTTACATATGTGTGTCTGGTTTATTTCACTTATGAGTATATGTTCAAGTGGCATCCACTTCAATATGAATGCTTCAAGATTATCATTTTTAATAGCTAAGTAATGCTCTATTATATAGAAATACTGCATCTTTTTCAACCATTCCACATGTGATGGACATCTTCATTGTTTCCAAAATTTTGCTATCACAAATTGTGCTGCTATAAACATAGGTACACATATATCACTATGATATGATGTTTTCAGTTCCTCTGGAAAAATTCCTAGTAGGATAATAGCTGGCTTGAATGGGATTTCTAGTCCCACTCTTTTGAGGAATCTCCACACTGACCTCCACAATGGTTGTACCAGTCTACATTCCCACCAGCAGTGGAGAAGTGTTCCCTTTTCCCCACAACCTCTCCAACATTTGTTATTGGTTGATTTCTTTACTATAGCCATTCTTTCTGGAGTGAGATGGTATCTCAGTGTTGTTTTTATTTGCATTTCATGGAATATTAGCGATGTGGAGCATTTTTTCATGTATTTATTCACTTCTTTAATTTCATCCTCAGAGAAATGTGTATTCATCTCAGATTCCCATTTCTGAATTAGGTCTTTAAATTTGAGGGCCCTGTTATATCTTAGTTCTCTGTGTATTCTAGACAGCAGACCTCTGTCTGATTGCTTCTTATTTAGGATTTTTTCAAAATGTGTGGGTTGTCTTTTCACTCTGTTGACAATTTCTTTTGACGTGCAGAAGCTCCTTAAGAAGAGTTGATCCCAGTTGATTCTTTCAAGTGCTTCCCATGCGAATATATGTCTGTTCATGAACTGTTTACCTACCCCTATGTCTTCAAGAGTTCCTCCTATTTTCTCTTCCAGGAGATTGAATGTTTCTGTTTTAATATTTAGATCTTTAATCCATTTTAACTTTAACTTAGTGCATGGTGATAGAGCTGGGTCAAGTCTAATTTTCGGCATGTAGAAAGCCATGTTTTCCAGCACCATTTGTTAAAGAGGCTATCTTTCTTCCAGTAAGTATGATTGGCCCCTTTGTCGAAGATCAGATGGCTGAGTGTGTTCATAGATGCTTCTGCACCTTCTAATCTATTCTATTGATCCTCAGGTCTATTTCATTGCCAGTGCCATGCTGATTTTATCGAAGTGCCTCTGTAGTATAATTTCAAGTCAGGAATTGTGATGCCTCCTGCCTTGTCTTTATTGGCCAAGATTGCCTTTGCTATTCTAGGTCATTTGTGGTTCTAAATAAATTTTAGGAATAATTTCTCTAGGTTTGGGAGGTATGTTGGTAGCAGTTTGATAGGGATTGCATTAAATCTGTACAACAATTTTGGGAGTATGGCCATCTTCACGATGTTGGTTCTTCCTATCCAGGAGCATGGAATACCTTTCCATTTTCTGAAATCCTCTATAATCTCTTTTCTTAGGGTGTTGTAATTTTCTAAGAAAAGATCTTTGACTTCCATGGTTAAATGAATCCCAAGGTATTTCATTTTCCATGGTGCTATTGTAAAAGGTATTGTTTGTATTGTTTCCCTTCCAGTGTGCTTGTTATCTGTGTAGAAGAATTCTATTGACTTTTGAGTATTAATTTTGTATCCTGATATGCTACTGAATTTCTGTATCAGTTATAGTCATTTCTTGGTGGAATTTTTGGGGTCTTCCAAGTAAAGTATCATGTCATCTGCACTTCTTTACCTATTCTTATTTCCTTTATTTCTCCCTCTTGTCTAATGGCTGTTGCTAAGGATTCCAAGACTATATTGAATAGGAGGGGTGATAGAGGACATCCTTGTCTTGTACCTCATTTAAGAGTAAAATATTTCAGTTTTTCCCCATTTAGGATTATATTAGTTTTTGGGTTGTCATAGATGGCTTTTATCAAGTTAACATAGAGTCCATCTATTCCAATTTTCTGTAGGACCTTGAACATGAATGAGTGTTGGACTTTGTCAAAAGCTTTCTCTGCATCAATTGAGATGATCATGTCATTTTTAGATTTCAATCTATTAATATAGTGTATTACATTTATAGATTTTCGAATATTGAACCATCCATGCATCCCTGGGATGAATCCTACCTGGTCATGGTGTATGATCTTCTTGATGATTTGCTGTATTCTATTTGCCAGGATTTTGTTGAGTATTTTTTCATCTATGTTCATGAGGGAGATTGGCCTGTAGCTCTCCTTTTTGGTTGTGTCTTTCCCTGGTTTTGGAATTAGTATACTTGCCTCCAGAAATGATTTTGGGGGGACAGTTTCCTTTTCAATTTCATTGAAGAGTTTGTGGAGTGTGGGGATTATATCTTGTATATATTTCTTGTAGAATTCAGCTGTGAAGCCATCAGAACCTGGACTTTTCTTTGTCGGTAGGCTTTTTATTGCGTTTCATATTTCGTTGGCTGTTATTGGCTTATTGAGAGCTGTTATATCTTCTTGATTCAGTTTTGGTAATTTGTACCTTTTGAGGAATCTGTCCCTTTCTTCTGTGTCTTCTATTCTGTGAGTGTAAAGATTCTTGAAGTAACTATCAATAATCTTCTGAATTTCTGCTGGGTCTGTGGTGATTTCACCCTTTTCATTCCTTATTGCACATACTTGAATTTTCTCTTGCCTCTTTTTGATGAGGTTGGCTAGAGGCTTGTCAACTTTATTTAGTTTTTCAAAGAACCAACTTTTTAATTTGTGGATTCTTTGAACTATTTTCTTCATCTCAATTGATTTAATTTCTGCTCTAATCTTTATGATTCTTCCCATCTTTGTGCTCTGGGTTTCATTTTCTCTTCTTTTTCTAGTTGTCGGAGGTTCAACATTAGGGTGCTAATTTGTTCCTGTTCTGTTTTCCTAATGTGTGAGTTCATAGCTATGATTTTCCCTCTGAGAACTTCTTTCATCGCATCCCATAAATTCCGGTAAGTTGTACTTGAATTTTCATTGAATTGTAGATATTGTTGAAGTTCTTGTTGAATTTCTTCTCTGACCCATTGATTGCTGAGTACAGTGTTGTTTAGTTTCCATGAATTTAGTAGGTTTTTCTGGTTTCTTTTGCCATTTAGTTCCAGTTTCATTGCACTGTGGTCACACAATATGCATGGGATAATTTCTATTTTCTTGCATATACTTACGCATGACCTCTGGAGTAGTATGTGGTCTATTTTGGAAAATGACCCATGTGCGGCTGAAAAAAATGTGTATTCAGCTGTGGTTGGGTGCAACACTCTGTATATGTCCACCGGGTCCATTTGTTCCAAGCTCTGGTTCAGTTCTGCTACTTCCTTGCTAATTTTTTTTCTGGTTGATCTATCTTTTTGAGATAAGGGTGTGTTAAGGTCTCCTGTTAAGATTGTGTACTTAGACATAAGTTTTTCATATCCACTAAGATTTGTCTTACATAGTTGGGTGCTTCTGTGTTTGGTGCATAGATATTTATGAGTGTTACCTCTTGCTCCTGAATTCTTCTCCTAACCAATATATAGTGGCCTTCTTTGTGTCATTTGATCATTCTTGGTTTGAAGTTGAGACTGTCTGAGAACAGAATTGTTACTCCTGCTTTTTTCTGAGGTGCTGGGGCATGTAGTATTGTTTTCCATCCTTTGACTTTGAGCCTATGAATGTCCTTTTGAGTTAAATGTGTTTCGTGTATACAGCATATTGTTGGATTTTGCTTCCTAATCCACTGTGTCAGTCTATTTCTCTTAATTGGAGAATTGAGTCCGTGCACATTGATGGTTATAATTGAAATGTGCTGACTTATGTTTGTCATGATATTTACCTGGTGTTGTTTACTCCTTTGTAGCCTGTGTTTAATTGTCTGTCCTGTTTAGTGGGTTTCTTCCATTCTCATTCATGGAGTTCTGGTCATTGTGGTCTCTCTCTAGAACATCTTTTAGCAGCCTGTGAAGGGATGGCTTTGCCATCATGAAATTCTAGTTGTTCTTTGTTGTGGAAGTATTTCACTTCTCCTTCAAACTTGAAAGAGAGTTTTGCAGGGTATAATAGTCTGGGCTGGAATTTGTTTTCGTGTAGGACTTGAAGAACTCTGCTCCATGCTCTCCTTGCCTTCGTTGTTTGTGTAGAGAAGTCGGTTGTAATTCTGATGGGTTTTCCTTTGAATGTGAGCTGCTTCTTCTCTCTAGCAGGTTTCAGTATATTATTTTTGTGTTGGATTTCTGGGATCTTAACTATTATATACCTCAGTGTGTTTCTACTTGGGTTGAAGTTATTTGGTGTTCTGTGTGCTTTAGTGACCTGAATGTTGGATTGTTTTCTCATATTTGGGAAGTTTTCTGCAATTAATTCTCCCCAAATTCTTTTTATGTCATTTGTATTGACTCCTTCATTGTTTTTGATACCAATTATTCTCACATTGTTCATCCTGGCATCATCTTGCAGGTGATGTATTATTTTTTCCTGCATTCTCATTGTTTCCCCCGCTTTTAAGAGATCCTTTCTCACCTTTTCACTAGCCACACCGGCATCTTCAAGATCTGAAACTCTGTCTTTGCTTTCACTCAAATGGTTTTGTAGACTCATAATTGATATTTTTAGTTCTTCTATATCTCTTTGACTGTGTTTCATGCAGTCTATTTTTTTTTTCTGTATTGCTCATTGAAGGAATCCATCATATTTCTGATCTCCTCAATTTTTTATCCATGTCTTCTTTAGAGGTAGTTATTAATTCTTTTTCTGCAGTGTTTCTTCCAAGATGGGTTTCCTCTGTACATTTCGGGACTTGTTTCTGTATTTCAGTTGCTATGATTTCAAAGAATTCTTTTTTTTCAAAGAATTCTGTTTTGATTTCAGAAATTATTTCTGCTTTTTGTTCCTCATGACCTTTCTGCTGTCGTGTCTTTGCTTCAGATGCTGTTAATTCATATGTTTCAGCTGGAAAAGGGCTCTCTGCACTTGTTCTGGGTAAGCATTGTTTTTCCACCCAATGTTTCTCAAATTCATTCTTTATTTCAGATACTGGGGCCAGGGAGATGGCTCAATGGAATAAGAGCTTTCTTGTCAAGCACAAGGGCTTGGGTTCAATCCCCAGTTCTACCAAAAAAAAAAAAAAAAAAAAAGAAAGTAAAAGAAAAACAAAAACAACAGTCAAAATATTTCAGATACTATGTATTCAGATATTTCTTTTTTAATTTGGAGAATTACTTCACATTTTATTTCCTCTATACCTTTCTGCTGTTGTTCCTTTGCTGCTGTATCTGTTAATTCATTCATTGCAGCTGAGCTAGTGTCCTCTGCCCTTACTGGTGGACTTGAGGTCTGGGATTGCGTTTTTCCCCTTGTCTTTGTCATTTTGCATAGCACTGACCTTTGACCTTTCTTGTAGAGCTTTGGTGCAGCTATAACCTTAGCTTGTTATGAGATTCGGATGCCAGTCTATTAAGTTTGAGATTATCCAGGTATGCCTATCCTAGATCTAGCTGTTGTGTTCAGTTCCTTTTTGCTGCAGCTCCTGTGGTTCCCTTCTGTTGGTTCCCTGTTCAGGTGACCACGAATTGAACTGGGATGCAGAGCAAGCAATGAAAATTCCCACTCTCTTGGCTGGCTTTGGGGCAAGGATCTGGAAAATTGCCGGGGTCAGCCCTCCTTGTCAGGCTGGTCACTCTCTATGTGGGCGGGCTTGGGCTTTGGTGGGTCTGCTGGGCTCCCAAAAGGATAGTGGATGATCTTATTCACCGGGTAGCCTGTACTGGGTCAGCCAGCCTGTGCTGAGTCTGGGTCTACAGGCTGGAACCCATGAAGGCTGGGAAAGGTCCCTCCAGTGCAGCGGGCCTGGAGCCCTCACTCACAGGCTGGGCTGCGCTGGGTTTCGGGCCGTGGGGTGGGACTGGGAATCACTGAGAAATGTCCCTCTGGCATGGCAGGCTTGGAGTTCTCACTCCAGGCCGATCTGCACTGGTCTGGGGCCATGGGGTGGGACCAGCAATCGCTGGGAAATGTTTCTCTGGCTCAGTGGGCCTGGAACTCTCACTAGCCGAGCTGCACTGGGTCTTGGGCCGTGGGGGGTGGGCGGCAAGGAATCCCTGGGAAATGTCTCTATGGCACGGAAGGCCTGGAGTTCTACTCATTGAACTTTGATGCCCTGGGAGTCGGGGAAACTCCCACTCACTCAGGGGGTTTTAGGGCAGGGATCCAGTGTGGTGCTGGTGATTGGGTCCTGAGGTTTCAGGCCGGTCACTGGCTTGGAGCACTTCGGGATGGGGATCGGGGTAGCATGTGTGGGAAGAAGCCAAAGGCTCTCCCTCAGACTCACCACACGCTCATTGATCTGGGAAGCCTGGTGAGTCCTGAAAATTCCTACTCACTGGGAGAGCTTGGGGCGGGATCCAGGAGGTTGCTGGAGTCAGCCACGCTGTCTCAGGCGGGTCTCTCTCCCTGCCCAAGCTTTAGCTTTGCACTTGGTCTCTCAGCCAGAGATGACTCCTTGCAGCTGCCCTTGGAGCAAAGCATGGCCATAGGCTACGACTGGTCAGTGGTGCAGAGGCAGGGGCAAGGTGTAGATTCCAGTTTGTGCTTAGAGAGGAAGGGGTTCCTCCACTTTTTCCTGCTTCTGTCCAATCTGACATGGCAACCACTGGAGCAACTGCTCTGGACTTGGAGGTGAGAGCTGTGCCTTGAGGGGGCGCAGCTGCCCTAAGAGCCCTGACCTGTCCTCTGGGCTCTTAGGAGACAAAGGAATTAGTTTCCTTATTTAAATCACTGCGTTTTGTAAGCACCAGTTTCTAGTCTTCGCTGAGTGATGCAGTGAATCTTCTAGGTGTGCCAACTGTGGCTCAGAGAGGTGAAGAGAGTTTGGGAGGTCGTGAAGCTCTGGAGATGTGGAACTGGATGATCCTGTATGCCTCTTGCACAGTGCAGAACTATAGAATTCTTTCTGGTGGTATTTTGAGGGGAGCCTTTGGGTAATTAGGATTCAAAAAGATCACAAAGAGGAGCCCTATGTTGGCACCAGTGGCCAGTGGGGAGGACAAGAACTGGGGCAGGAAGGGGATGAGGTCATGGTACAGAAGGGAGTGACCCTACCCTTGTGCCAGTAGACTCCCAATAGACTCGCTCTGAGTCCTTGCCCACAAGACCCAGACCTCAAAGCAGGGTTGTGGGCTGCCTGGAAGCGGTAGCATCCCATTCAGGTGTGTCAGAGGAACAGGAGACTTAGAATAGGTGAAAAAAAGCTAGTATAATAGGCTACATGGGCAGAAAGGCGATGGAATCTTCCAGAAAGATGGCTGAACTCCAGTTCAGGCTCATTGGAAGCTTAACCCATTAAACACACAAGGCCAACTCACCAGGCCTCCCCAGTGTTGGTGATCCCTTCAAGGTAACATCTGAGGATTGGAATTATTCATAGCATCCTGGGACATCTTATAACTCCAGGAACACATCCTCAAATGACTTTATGACAACAGTTGTTACATCTCACACAACCAAGAGAGAATGTACATATCTCAGAGGAAAGCAGCCTTTAAACGTTTTTGTTCTTTGGTTGTAGTAAAATTCACATTATCCTAATGGAGAAGGCAACAGGCCCATTTCAAATGTGACTGAAACTCAGTAGGTCATTCTCTGCACAGAAGACCCCAAAACTCCACCAAAAGACTTATAGGTTTAATAGCCAAATTTAGCAGTGTACTGGACATAAAGTAAGCTCTCAGAAGTTGATAGCACTCCTGTACGTGAACAACAACTTCACTTAGAAAGAATTAGGGAAACCATATTCTTCACAATAACAACCAAGAAATGAAATACCTAGGAATCAATCTAGCAAGGGAAGCAGAAGATCTCTCTTTTTTTTTTGTTGTTTTGGTGGAACTGGGGATTGAACTCAGGCCCTTGTGCTTACCAGGAAAGCGCTTATTCCACTGAGCCATCTCCCCAGTCCTGGAAGCAGAAGATCTCTACGTTGAAAACTCTAGTACTCTGAAAAAGGAGATCAAAGAGAATATATCACTGAGCATTTTTCTGGGTGTTTAAAAATGGGGAAATGTGATTTCCAGCTGGGTGAGAATATAGATTGTAGAATTGTGCTTTGTTATTTTCACAAGAATGCAAAAAGCTAAAAGTAGAAAGAACAGCCATAAAAGGGAACCAGAACTGACAACAGGTTGTTAGTAGGGCTCACTTATTTCTAGGTTAGTGTTTCTCCAGGAAACCAAATACATTTCCAGAACTAGGGAGGGGCTGAGGGTCTGGCCAGGGCAGGCTCTGGGCTGGGTGGCTCAACATTGGCCTAAGCAGTCAGTTCCCAGGAGATCAGGACACAGGAAACCCCCTCCTGCTTTGTGCTTCCTGTCGTAGTGGGTGTTGGGCCTGGGTGGAGAGACAGGACCTGTTTCTGAGCCCACAGCAGACCGGGGAGATGGCTGTGTGAGGAGGCAGCACAGTGCTGAGGAAAGGGCTTGCCAGAGCTCCTGCCCTGGTCTAGAGGGGAGACACAGGCAGAGAGGAGCCGAGGACAACTGAAGCAGAAGTGGCCAGACGAGTGAGGCCAGTGATGGCAAAGACTCAGCTCTGGAGGCTGCTGCAGAAGGCAGGAGGAAGCAGGGCTGTAAGTGCCAGGGTGGTGTCGTTTAGATGGTATGCTCTGAGCCATGGTTCTGCATGCTCTCAAAAAGTGAGGACAGAGCCAGGAGAGTTTCTTGGGCCCTGAAATCCCAACTACTCCAGATCTGAGGTAGGAGGATGCCAGCTGGTTCAGTGCCAGCCTGGGCAACTTAGCAAGACCCTTAGCAAGAAGGACAAGAAAAAGCAAAGAACTGGAGGAGCTTGTGTTTGTATGGATGCTATTTATCAACATCTAGCATGAATAAGCAACACTGGGGATGCTTCTAAACATATATTTATTAACAGTTGTGGTTTTGGGCTTTTGCAAGGGGAACAATACAATACGGAACACATCTTATAAGATTATTTTATAATTATATATAAAGAATTATATATAAAGAGTGCAGGAAATCAGTCCACACACTAAAGCCCAAATAATCTAGCTGAGGTCCTGGATCCCATGATAACGTCCTGCATGAGTCCAGCTGAAAACCTGGAGCCCATAACAATGCCTGCCACAAGTCCAGTTGGAGGCCTAGAGCCCATGACGATGTCTCATGCAGATCCACTTCATGGATCTGCACTGGAAAGGCCCAAAGGCCAGTGGTAGAAGGCAGGAAGTCTACGCCAGTGGGGAGAAGCATCTGTGCTAGCAGGCTAAGGAGTCCGAACCGCAGCCAGGAAGCAACACTGGAAGGAAAGAACCAGAGCTCCCTCCAAAGGTACCACCGCCATCCTTAGCAACAGCGAGGGCCCGAGTAACTTCAGCAAAGAGGAAAGCTGAGTTCCCATCAGGAAAGCTAACGTGACGTGCATCACTAGGAGACTGTCCTCCCCTCCAGAGCCACGAAGCAATGCTGAAGATGAGGACCAAACCCCAAACAAACTGTAGCCATTCTCAGCAACAACAAGGTCCTAAGCGCCTCCACAAAGAAGAATGGCCAAATTCATTAGGAAAGCCGTCTTGACAAGGGCTTCAGCAGACTAGCCCAAGAGAACCAGCAGCTTCCAACAGCTCTATCAGCTTTTCCAATGAAATTCCCTAACAGCTTCTCCATCTCTGCCTCTCAGGCTGCTGGCAACAGCCCTCAGGTGGGCCTCCCTCGCTCAGCACCACCCTAGCTCACTTCATCTGGGCGTAACAAGCTGACCTCTACTTGGTAATCCACTACGCCTTTAAAATAACTGTTATGAATTCACTACATTTTAACAAAACGTTTTTAATAAGAAGAACCATATATTCTACAAATATCACTGCAAGAAAAGAGCCTCCATTTATGTTTTTGAATCCTCTGCAGTGGCTCTGAGGAGAGAAGACAGATAAGTCTAAGGACTGCTTCTGCCCCCACCTGTCAACATGTTGCCTGTCAAGGAAGGAACCCAAAAAGGCAAATAACACATTACTATGAGTGCTTCCCTGCATTCCTCCCTGGAGACCCTGAGGTCCTGCGGAGAACTGAAAATCACCTAGTCTAGAAGTAGTACTTGGAAGCATGGGGCAGAGTGACCCAAGGGAAGGTCCCATGACCCAGAGTAGAGTGACCTAGGGTAGAGTCCTGTGTTTTCTTCCATCCCTCCTAACGCACTAAAGGTTGGAGTTCTCTCTTCTCTCGCAGAAATGCCTCCGCTACACCTTACAAGGTCCTGTGCCCCTCCATCCTCTCCAGACGCTGTGACTTTGTGTCATCTTCTTTACCTGTTGTCCTTGTTTCTGGAGGAGGAAGCCAAGGGTCAGGGAGATGAGGATGAAGATGGGGTGACCCGTCCACACCAAGGCTCCTCTGTCTTGCCCATTGCTAATCCCGAGTCCTTGTGCACCTACCTGCCAGGCTGTACAGATGTCACACTCGCTGGATAACAGAGACCCAGGGGACACTCTCCTACCCGAGGGAGACTGCAGTGCAGGGGAGGAAGACGCTCTCATATGTTATGGACAGTGTTACACAGAGGTGCTTGTCAACATCGCCCACAATGTAAAATGTGCACCCTTTTTTGATCTTTTGAAATTTCACTTTTAAAGGTTTCCATTGAGATGGGGAAAAGGAATGAAAGAGGAAGGGAAACACATACACACAATAGCTAAAATAATTGTACTACTAATTTCTATTGGTTTATTGAAAGGAGTAGTCACTGCTTAAGGGCTTGATCAGTCTTGCATACCTCATCTGGTAATCTGAGCAACTACTTTGAGCATAATAATATATAATATAACATTAGTTAATTACTTTTTTAAATTTATGTGTATTTAGTACAGGGTCTCGCTACACAGCTCGGACTTGTAGTGATCCTGTTTCAGCCTGGGATTACAGGTGTGCACTGCTGATAGAGGGGAAGTGAAACTCTCGACCTGACCTGGACCAGTTCATGTTCTCTAAAACTGAAGAATGAGGGCCGGGGAGATAGCTCAGTAGAATAAGGGCTTGTTTTCACTGAATTCAAGCACCTACAATATATATATATATATATATTTTTTTTGGCGGACCTGGGGATTGAACTCAGGCCTTTGCGCTTGCCAGGGAAGCGCTTATCCCACTGAGCCATCTCCCAGCCCCACCTACAATAATTGAATGACAATAGAATACCCATCTCTGACAGGACTAAACAAAAAAAAAAAAAAAAAAGGGATACAAAGGAAGAACCATTCTGTGTTTGTATATACAGTACAGTTAGGATAAATATGCAGTACTATCCTAACTGTGATTCCATGAGAAGAAAGATTTGCACTAATAGTGTTTTGACAGGATACCCTTCCAGCTTCTTGTACTATGGATAACCAACCACTAGGAAGATAACAACGTAAAAAGTATTTATTATTAAAACTGTACTATAATTAAGCCTTTAAAAAAAGATAGGTATACAGCTACATTCTCTTAATTCATTGATTATAGGCATCTGCTCTAATAATGTTTGTAAATAGAATATCATGTATGCACCTTGTACAACAAAAAACACTACGAAAACAATATGCAATGTATTAATTATTGAATCTGCCCTACTAATTTGATTTGAAACTGTCTCATTGCTATTTGTTCTCCAATAAAATAAAATAAAATAAAAAGAATATGAAAAAAAAAAGGACAAGGGCTTGCCTGACAAGCACAAGGTCCTGAGTTCAATTCCCGGTGCCACAAAAAAATAAAATAAAATAAAACTGAAGAATGAATTTTAGGAATAAACAGAGGTTATGAGCAGCATATATTTACTGGGGGGAAAGAAAGCTCCTGTCCAAAAGAGAGACAAAGAGGGGGTCCTGAGTGGATAGTCCCCAGGAAGTTGTCTCTTCCAGGGACTTTTATATTGTTAAACCATGTGGAGAAGTGAGTCTAAGGTGGAAAACATGGCAATTTGCTTCTCTGAGCATGAGGTGGGACAAAACTATGGTCAACCAATGTGATTACAAGCACCATTGCTCAGGTAAAATTCAGTCTAGGACCACATGGGGAGCTGGGTCACATAGCAAGCAAGCAGGAACACAGAACAGGACTTTGTCCAGTATCTGGCCAGTAGCAATTGGATCAGTGACTCTTCCTGACTTCCTCAGATCACTCCCAGATGCTTATCTTTAGGGAGATCTGCGTTTGTTTGATCTTTGGTCTTTAGGTCTGGTCTGTAGCGGGAGCATCTGCACCTTTTACAATTGTAGGTTTCTTTCCTTCTGTGTTCTCTCCTTCAAGGGCCTAGCCCTGTCTGACTGCCTATAATATTTCTATCTAACTTGGCTGCCTATAACACTACCATGCCTGGTTTCAGTGGCTGGTTCAGAGCAGGGCCAGCGTGGCATGCAGTACTGGGGAAAAAAATCTGGGTGTCTGTTTTCCAGGCAGGTGCTTAGACCGCTGAGCTATCTCCCTGGCTAGGTAGCACTCTTTCTTGAAGAGGAAGTGCTGATCAAAGAACTGAACAGCCCCCTTCCTGAGTAACCTGAGTAATGAAAGCTATTCCCTGGGGTGGCCTATGCATCATGGGTGCGGTGCTTGTGACCGAGGGAGGTGACCAGGGGTGAGTGCTCGACTTGGGGCCAGAATGATTCTCTGTCATGTTCACTAAAGAGCAGCTTCTTTGAGGCCCTGGAACAAGGGTTCACCTCCTGCCTCTGATTTGTGGCAGACTTCGGTTCCAGGATCAAGGGACAGAGAGTTCTAGCACAGACTTCAGAGCTGGAGAGAGGAAGAAGGGCATGTGCTCATAGCCAGGTCCTAAGATCGCCCCTGACTTCATCCTCAGTTGCTCCCTGACCCTTAGCTTCCTCCTCCAGAAACCAGGGCAGCAGGTGGAGAAAATGACACAAAGTCCCAGGGTCTGGAGGTGATGGGGGAGGGACACAGGACATGTGTAAGGTGTAAAGGAGCCACCTCTGCTGTGACTGCCACACAGGATGGCAGACCAGAATGCCTAGACCAGCCTGGCCCTGGGACTACAGAGGGAGGGGGATAGGCAAGGAGCAGAGCAGTGGTGCAGGGAGCCAGGTGGGTGCTGAGCAGACGTGGGTGCTGCCATCCTTCATTCAGCAAGGAGGTGCACTAGGACCAAGATTATGCTTCCCGTGAGCCTGTGGTGAGGTGGACCCGCCTCTGGTGCCTTCCAGTGCAGACTTTGCCATTCATTTCTCCAAGAGAGATCCCTATGAGGATTCATAAAGCATTTTGAAAACTTGTTAGCCTGGTGCCACTAAATAAGAATTTTTAGATGGCTTTGTCTCTCCATGATCCTGACATTTTTCTGAGAAGCCTTTGCAGTGTCTTTGGATGATGCACAGACTGGGAGTCTTGGGGTACGCAGGGGACCAGGAGAGCACCTTGAGGTGCTGAAGGTGGGGACTGCACCCGGTCTTTGCAACAGTCCTCTTCCACAGAATAAATGTTGATGCTCTTGTCTTATAGAGCAGGAAATGGAAGCTTAGGGAGGTGAGGACATTTGCTGTTCTCTTATTTTAGTCTTCGTATTTTTGAGGACATTCAGGGACCTAAGAAGGAGATGCTCATTCCTAACATTCTTTGCAATCAGCCACGGTCAATGGGTGTAAATAGAAGATGTAGGTTGGGACTCTCTGGAACGTTCTTTAAGATGGCTCACCCACCCAGAAAATGTGTGTCTGTGTTTTCTCCTCCTTCCTTGAGCTTGTAGAATTAAGCTATAGCGTTTGGATTGGCGCTTATGTTCTTAGCATGATCTCACTGACTGTGGTGGCAGGGGGCAGAGCTGGGTCTGGCCAGCCTGCCTCCGCACCTCTCAACCTCACTATTGTGCTAGCACCACACACAGTTCACAGCAGGTCAAATTTCTTTTTTTCTTTAATTAATTTTCTTGAGAAACAAATAACAATGAGACAGCTTCAAAACCAACTAGTAGGACAGTTTCAATAATTAATGCATTGCATATTGTTGTCTTTGTAGTTGTTATTCATAGTATAAGATGCAGACATGATATCCTGAGTTGTAAAAGGCTCAAGTCAAGAACTTCTGACATTGCCAGTCCTATGGATGGCCACTACTATTATGGATTACTGGAGTATATTGGATTATTTTGCTGAATTCATGTACCTACAATATTTAAATGAGAAGGGCATACTCATCTCTGACAAAACTAAACAGAAAAAGTGGATACAAATGAAGGACCATAGTGGTGGCGCATGCCTGCAATCCCAGCACTCGGGAGGCTGAGGCAGGATGGTTTCTGTGAGTTCAAGACCAGCTTGAGCTACAAAGTGAGCTTAAGGCCAGCCTGAACTGCATAATGAGACCCTGTCTCAAAAAGACAAAAAAAAAAAAAAAAAAAAAATGAAGGACCATTTTTTATCTGTATATACAAAATAGTTAAGATAGATATACAACTACTTTCTCTTAATTCAATAAGAAGAAAGATTTGTACTAAGAGTGTTTGGACAGGTCAAATTCCTTGAAAGCTCTGGTCTGGGTTTTGATGCTCTACAAAGGCAGGCTGGAGAGAAAGCAATGGCGATGTTACCTGGATCTCTCCGGGGAGTTGTTGGGACAGCCTGGTCTGTGTCAGTTGCTTCCTGATAGTCTCCACACGGGGGCTGTCTTTATAAATGCTGAGGGACCTGCACTGGCAGAGACGTGGCACTGGGAGGTGGACAGCCAGAAACCGTTGGAAGCCTTCCATTGACCATGTCCTTGCTTGTCCTCCAAATCAAACATCCCTGGGCAAGTCCAGGAAGTTGGGGATCCCCAGCATAGGCAAAGGGCAGCAGAGAGAATGGCCAAAGTATGACAGCACCAGACAGGAATTTGTGGGGTGGGTGGTAGAGCCGGAGAGGGGCTGAGAGAGTCAAAGTCCTGCTCAGGGACAGTTTCCAACTTTGCCAACAGCCAAGTGGAGCTCTGAGAGAGAACCCTACCCAGTTGGCTGGAGTGGAAAGCAGGGGTCCTGGCCTCAGGACTCTGGCTGTCACTCGGTGGGACACTGGTGTCCTTGGGCTCTAGATTCTGCCCAGGTCTTGATGTCTGTTCCTGGGCAGTTTCCATGCTGTTTGCAAGCCTCGGTTTCCCATCTGAAGTAACAGTAATGATCCCTGACAGGTAGCTTTACTGCTGCTTCTTGAATTCTCACAGGATCTTTATTTATTTATTTTTATTTTTTATTTTTTATTTTTGGAGAACCGAGGATTGAACTCAGACCTTTGCACTCACCAGGGAAGCACTTATTCTACTGAGCCATCTCCCTGAACCCTCTCACAGGATTTTTATTATAAAGAAATTGTTACTCGCTGTTTTATAGATGAAGATCTGAGGCTCAAAGGAGTCTTAATCTTTTTCCCATGTGCTAGTCTCTACAGAGTGAGAGCTGACTAGTCCTACCTTCTCCCAAAACTTGAACCCTGGATCCTTATCACGCATCTCTCCCTTCAGAGCTAAAGTTTCTGTGTGGCACGGGGGTGGCTCTCTACCATCTCTCTCTGGTGTCAGGGCCCCAGGGTGCATGCTATCTATCATTTGCTCCAAATGTGAGGACTCCACTCCAGGCTTCATCTGAACTGAGTGCACACACAGGCGATGGTGAGAGTGCGTGTGCCCGCAACCCGCATTCAGATGTTGGAAATGATCTTGGGGAGCGGTGGCGCTACGCTGTTGTTCCTCTGGGAAACGGTGAGGTTCTAGGGTTCAGGTCCCCCCTCCCCCCACAGGCTTAAAGCTGTGTATAACGATGCATGGAGGAACGGCCTGGCTTTGCCAATTCACATGTCCCATGCGAGGACACAGCATGCCATTCTTCTGTTTTTGTCCCTTCTGCCATGTGACACTGCAACCACAGGTGTCATACTGGAAGTTGAGAGCTGACCCCTTCCAGACTCTACATCTGCTTGCACTTTAGTCATGGCCTTCAGATCCTTCAGAAATTGGTGACTTAAGGGCTGGGGAGATAGGTCAGCAGTATAAGCACCTGCCTGGCAAGTTCAAGGTCCTGAGTTTTATATAATATATAAAAAATAGCATAGATACACAGCTTTCTTTTAGTTCATTGAGAAGAAAGTTTTAAACTAATAGTGTTTAGACAAGACATCATGTCTGCATCTTGCACTATCAATAACTACTACAAAGATAACAAATGCAATGTATTAATTATTGTAACTGTCTTACTAATCTGTTTTGAAACTATCTCATTGCTACTTCTTTCTCACTAAAATTTATTTAAAAAGAAAAGAAAAAGTCTGGGCTGGAGGTGTAATTCAGTGTTAGAGCACTTGACTAGCCTGTATAAGGCCTTGGTTCAGAATCAAATGAAAAAAAAAAAAAAAAGAATCTGTTGTTTATAAAATACTCATGCAAGCTATTTTGTTAAAGTAGCAAGAAGAGTCTGAGGCAATGGGTATCTCATATGATTCAAAGAAGCTAGGTTTGTGAAAAACCTTATTGAAATTTTATATTTTCTCAGGATAGAAACACTTCAGGGAATGAGACCCCTCAGACTGTTCTGCGTGACTCGAGGTGTCTGAGGTAGAGACCGGATCAGCTCTCTTAGCATCAGGTCCCCTTGAACAGACACCTGAGTGGGACTCTGTGCTGCCTAACTGTATTAAATCACTTAATTGTCCTGGCCAAAGCTGGGACATCCCCACAAGGGTTCAGTGAGGGACCTTATTGGAATGATCTCTAAACAGCCACCCTACAGTGGACCAAATCCTCTGTTGCCTGAAATGCCCTCTTCCATCTGTCTCAGGATCTCCATCTTTGCTCCAGCTGTTCTCACCGGCTGCCTGGGAGACAGGAGGCACCCGCATGCTCCTGGGATGAATGGATGACCTCATCCTTGAGCCTTTACTGAAACTTGCCCTCATCAGAAAATGGTCACAGATCTGCCCTGTAGAGAGGAGTATGGAGAGGAGGCATGGGTGTCCACCCACTGCCCAGCCTGGGTTGGGGTATTAGATTCTGCCCCACACTGTAAGCCCGCAGGGCCTGCCACAGGGTGACTGTCACCCATGTCTTGTGTGTCTTGCTTTGCACGCCCATTTTCTGCATCCTCTCTCTGCTCTCTGCTCTAACACCTGAAGGTTGTTGCTAATTTGACAAGTTAGAATTTAACATTCTTTTCAGTGTTGAAGAAAAGAAGAGTAAATGTTTACTCAGCTCCTATGGCATGCCAAGAACTGCATTACATAGGCAGTCTTCCACCTGTGATGACCTTTGTCCTGTAGGGGACATCTGGAAATGTCTGGAGGTAGCCTTACTTTGTGCTTGTTGTACGGGGGGGGGGGGTGACGCAGGCATCTGTGGGGATCCTCCCCACCCCACAGGTGCTGCTCACCCTCCCATAATGTACAGGATAGTCGCTCGCAGAAAGCAATCATCCATCCCAAAACATCAGTGCTGTTTGACCCCCTGTGTTAGATCTTTGCAGGCGTGGCCTCACCGGGCAGTGGTATTGCTCTTTATTGTCCCCAAGCTGGCTGAACTCTCTGGCTGAATCCACTCCTGGCTGGCTGACTGACTGAAACCCTTTAGGACTCTGCTCAGGAGTCAGTTTCCAGCTAAGTCCCTACAAAACATCTGAAAAGGGTACTGTACTCCCCACTTTACAGTCTGCCATATTTTGATGCAGTCTCTGAAAGTTCCCGTGTTGAAAACTTAATCCTGAAATGTCCTTGTTAATGGCGTTTGGAGGTTGGAAATGAATTAGGATTGAATCAGGTCATCAGGACAGTCCCTCAGGACATTATTAATGGCCAATAAGGTAAAGAGTGGTCCAAGGTAGCACCCCCTTCCTTCACACATTAAGTGAACCTCGTTAAGGTGACACAGAATGGCTCCCCTCCAGACACACAGCAGATGCCAGTCTCATGATCGTCGTCTTCTGAGTTTCCAGAAAGGTCAGCCATACCTGATTCCTCTCTGGATCTAAGACTTGGTTTCTGTTGTTAGAGCAACAGGAAATGGGCAGAGATGGAAGACAGGTGATCACCTTGTCCTTAGTACCCAATCCACAGAGACCTCACCAAGGTCACCAGTGAGGATTTGGGTCCCTCCTCTAATCCTCCTCTCTCCTTGAGGAATCTTGGAAGCTGAGGGTTTGTTTCCCCTCAACAGCCATGCCACCCAAGAATGCAGCA
>PVKA01023286.1:0-35869 GCA_004027165.1 Ctenomys sociabilis
TCTTTTTTTTTTTTTTTTTTTTTTTTTTTTTTTTGTCTTTTTGAGACAGGGTCTCGCTATGCAGTTCAGGCTGGCTTTAAGCTCACTTTGTAGCTCAGGCTGGTCTCGAACTCACAACAATCCTCCTGCCTCAGCCTCCCGAGCGCTGGGATTACAGGCCTGCGCCACCATGCCCGGCTCACTTTTTTCTTTAGCCTTGCTGCTTACCTTGCGTTTTGAGGCTCACATGCAGTGCCCGGTGACGCGCGGATGAGTGCCGCGCTCCGGCGCAGCAGCTCCACTCTGACACACGGTCTCATACTTAGGGAACCGGTCATCTTTCTGGGAAGAGGGTGCAGCGCTGCTGAGGGCGAGCCTGAAGCGTATGAGAATGCCCGGACTTCAGGCTCTCGTTCCCGGAGGGCAGTGTGGAGCCCGAGCTAGCCACGTTCTTCCATGCAGAGGTCACAGCACCTGAATGAGGTCCATGTGGCTGAGGGATGAGTGGGCTCCCAGCACACAGACAGCGCTGAGACCCCAGTTTCTTCAAGGAAGAGAGATTAATACAATGATAAGTGCAAAATGGTGGGCTGGGCTCATCCTAAGGTCTCCCGTATTTTAAGTTGGAGCAGGTTCTAAGTGAGGAGCTGGGAAGGGTCCCCTCGCCCCTTGACTCATTCTGGGGGCTGGCAGCGTTCTACTGGGTTGGCGGGTGGAGCTGCACTTGGCACTGAGGTGGCTCAGGGCAGCTTCACCAAGGGCCTGTGCAGGAGGATGAGGTGCACCTGGCTGGTCTTCAGGCTACGCCTGTCTCTGCTGTTGTGGCAGAGGAGAATGGCAGGGTGGCCCTCGATGATGCTTCTTCCTGGCTCAGAAAAACAGAATTCCCTAGCTGTGTATCAGCCTTGGAGAACGGGCAGGTAGCTGGTGCCTGGCGACTCGGGAGTACCTGGCAGCAGGACAGGGTCCTAAAGTGAGGATGTGAAGGTCTGAGCTTCATCCTTGGGCAGTTTTCTGAGGATGTGGGAGCTCCCAGCCAGACACCTACTGTGTCTCGGGAGGCAGCCCTTCACTCTCTTCCTGTGTCTGTGTCCATTCTGTCCCTCACCCAGGCTGATGGACACTGTTTGTGTGGAACTCATGTCCAACATGATGGCCAGCTCCTTCTCTGTCCTCAAGATTGTCTGTTGTCAGCAAAGCTACATACCCTGAGAATGGGTGCATCCTTTGTCCTGTTGCTCCATGGTGCTCTATAGAAGGCTCAAGTCTCCCCCGGGTCTCTGAGGGTCCCCAAAGGAGGTCATGGGCTCCTCCAGCAGGACTTTGGCTCCCTGTGCCCTCCTGGTGCTGCCAAGGCTTCCATGTTGCTATGGGAATAAAGCGGGTCATTCACAGCTGTTGCTCAGACTGGAGGAGACCTGGCCTGGGCCAGTCTTCTAACAATATTAAGAAAATGCCCGGATGGAAGGGGGAAACTGGTGTGCCACTGAGTGTCTGGCGCGCCTTGCTGGCCTGGGCTGTTTGTTTGAGTGCAGAAGCAAAGGGCGAAGGCATGTTGCTTTCACATTGATTGGCAGAAGGAGCCTTCACTCAGAAAAAAGTTCCTTCCCTTTCCTCAGGTCTGCCCTTAGCACATTCCAGTTTCTAGCACCTCCAAGTCCCTTGCCTGTTTCCTCTGTTTCTCTAGCATAGCTGCTTCTTGTGGGTAACACTGACACCTGACCCGGAGCTCTTGCCCCGGTCTTCCTGTCCCCAACCTCCTTTCCAGCTGTAGATTTGCAAATGCCTTCTCTCACTATGTGGGAGCAGATGCCTAGCTAGAAACAAATATTGGAGCCTTGGACATCTCAGGAAGGGAGACTGAAAAATAGGAGGGGAGAGTGCCTGCCTAGCTTCACCCAGCTGGAACCTGGCAAACACTTGCTTGAGAAAGCAGTTACTGTGGTTTGACCACAGGTCCAGGTGAAGGTTGTTAAGTGTGCTGCTTGTGAATCCCTCCTGCTTTCTCCATAAACCAGCATGCCTGGGACCAAAGTACTTAGGAAACTTTAGCCCCTGTCTTGTCACCTGGAGGAGATCTTGTTAAAATGCAGGTTCTGCCTTGGTAGCTCCCGTGGGAGCTTGAGAGTTCATGGATCTCACAAGCTTCTAGGTAGTGCTGGTCCATGGACCACCTTTTGAGTAGCTAGGATTTAGCTTCAGCTTGCACAGGGCTCCTTACAGTATTCCTTCCCTTGGTCCTTTCAGACCTCAGAATTTTAACTTGAAAATGAATGAATTGCAAACTCCTTTTATTTATTTATTTTTAATACCTGAATTTATTTATTTATTTCATAGAACCAGGGATTGAACCCAGGCCCTTATGCTTGCCAGGGAAGCTCTAATTCCACTGAGCCATTTCCCCAGCCATCAGTCACTTTCTATGATGAAGATGGTTTGTTTTGATATCAGTGGAGTGGATAAAGAAAGGAATGCAGGGAAACAGGGACCGGAAATGACTTGTTACACTGGGTCTGAGCTAGGCTCTAGCGACAGGGTCCACCAGTGGGCTGTTGTCTGCTTCTCATTGTACCAGGACCGTGAGGAGGACAAGGGCCATGGTCGATGTTTGGTCACAGCCATATTTGGGTGGAAGCAGGGGGCCAGTGGTGGAGCTGGGCGAAGGAATTCCGTGGTAGAGTCTGCATCTATGGTGTGGAACAATAGGAACTTGCATTTTCATTTCAGAGGGTCACCTGCCTCTTCTCGAGAGAGGCCATAGACACAGCCTTTTAGGATGAAATTACCCTGCAGTCTATCAGCTATGATCAAAATATACAGTAAATGTTAAAAATGTATTAGAGGACCTAGCTCTCGTGCTGGGAATGTAGCTCAGTACCAAGGTCCTCAGTACCAACATCAATCAGTCATCACATTACTAATGCCCTGGCCCATGAGAGCCCTAACCTGCGCTAAAGATGGATGGACCATCAGTCAGGCATGGTGATACACACCTATAATCCCAGCAATCTGGAGGCTGAGGCAAAAGTACTGCCCCAAGTTCAGAGCCAGCTGGGCTACATAATGAGACTGAATCTCATGAAAAAAGAAAAAAATTGAATGATAGACCATGGGCACTGTGCAGATGTCTGTTCTCTTCTCCACACAAATGCAGATACCTGTAAGTAAAATCTAGTGGAGTTCCACCAGGAGTTTTGTGTAGCACCTAACAGGCTGATACAGAAGCCTATCGGGATTCAACCTTAACACCCAAACTTCTGATCCCCTTCCGCTTGCTTGGGTTCCTGGCAGTCCCATCCACGCAAGAGCTCAGGACAAACGCCTGGAGTCATCCCACGTCCGCTCTGTTCCTCGGTCCCAGCCCCTGCCAGCAAACCCAGCCACTCTACCTTCAGAATGTCTTGTGCATCCCACCCATTCATCCCAGCCTCCTCATCCAGCCACCGCCTGCACTCTGAGCAGCTGGCCTCCGGCTGCCACTCCTGGACCTCCCTGAGTGCCCACACTGTACACTTGTGGAGGCCTGAACCACATTATCTTTTTCCTGGCTCATCTTCCACCTTTACCTGGGAATGAATTGTGTCCCCCAGACTCCCTGGCCCCCTAGTGCCTGCTAGTGTGATGTTACTTAGAAGTGGGTCTTTGCAGATGCAATTGAGATATGCCTTAAGATGGGCTGGGTCATCCTTGTGGAGCAGGCTAGGCCTTTTGTTCAGTGTGACTGAAGACAGACGCATATAGAAGAGCACATCGTGTGGACACAGACACAGGGACATGGCCACATCGAGGCAGAGGCAGACATTGACATGAGGCCGTCCAAAGCAAGGAAGGCCTGTGGCCACCAGCAGGGAAAACCAGCCCCTGGCATCTTGTTTTCACACCTTCAGCCTCCAGAACTATGATAGGATCAGTTTTATGCAGCTCAGGAAGCAAGTCCAGAGGCACTGTGCATCTTGCTCAGGACTCAGGTCCATGCTCTCGGCCCTGCCTGATGTGGGAAGAGGCTCTCAGTAAACACTGAGAGTGATGAAGGAAGGCAAAAGCCAGCCCAGGAGACTGGTGAAACCTCACTGAGGGAGGACCTGGTCTGCCAGACAGAAGGCATTCTATGAAGCCTGGACTGGTACTGGCTACCAGTGCAGGTGAGCACAGTGGAGCAAGCGCCTTGGGGAGACTCGTGCAGCAGAAGACGCCATCTATGAGAAAGGTGGGTTTATGCTGGGAAGTGAGGCTGCCGTTCAGCCAGCAGTGTTGGCAGTTACCTAGTGCCGTGCCTGATGGGGCCTGGCTGTATTCAGCCAGCTATCCAGACCAAGTCAGCCCGAGCACACTGCCTCGGGAAGGAGGTGGCCGGAACCTCAGTGTATGATCAGGATGGGGTCGGCTGTGGCTTCTTGACCCAGGGAGT
Source organism: Ctenomys sociabilis (assembly GCA_004027165.1). Taxonomy (NCBI): domain Eukaryota; kingdom Metazoa; phylum Chordata; class Mammalia; order Rodentia; family Ctenomyidae; genus Ctenomys; species Ctenomys sociabilis. Next base: position 4,388 of record PVKA01023286.1, read on the forward strand.
GTGTGGGTGTCATGGCAGTTCATGCACAGCTGCTAACTAGCTCTTCCTCCAGCTCAAAGCCCTGTTTCCCACAAAAGCCAGGGTTTCTCATTAAAACCATATGTACATGGACTCCAGAGTTTACAAAAGGAACATGCCCCATTATAAAAGTCACCACACCTAAGGCTTTAAGCCAGGCATCTTGCCAAGGGCTTATTACTCACTTAGAAGCCATTTCTGTCTATAGGTAATTTGTCAGTCAGGGTCATATTTGCCATAAACTATTTTATTTATTTATTTTTTTTGGTGGAACCAGGGATTGAACTCAGACCCTTGTGCTTGCCAGGGAAGTGCTTATCTCACTGAGCCATCTCCCCAGCCCCTGTCATAAACGATTTTGAATTTTGACAGTCAGCATTCTACCTGTGTAGGGCTATTAGGTGGTTTAGTTTACTCTCTGTTGCTATAGCAAAATACTGAAGGCTGGTTACTTTATGAAGAAAAGAGGCTTTTAAGCTCACAGTTCTGGAGGCCCAAAAGCATGGTACTGGCATCGAGTTCTGATGAGGGCCTTGTGCTGGTATCATGATGTGGCAAATAGCATCAGGCAGTAGGAGAGACAGTGAGAGGAGATAAAAGCAAGAGACTAGGGAGGGGGTTTAAGCTTTCAGAACAACTTACTGTCGTTCTTGAGAATTAATCTGCTCCCTCTCGCCAGCATTAATCCCTTCATGAAGTCATGGCCCCAGACCTTTCTCTATCCCTCTAGGCCCCTTCCCTTAAAGGGCCCCCCGCCTCTCCACACTGCTGCCCTAGGTTCCAAGCTTCTGGCCTATGAGCTTTGAGGGGACAAAGACAAAACATACTCAAACCATAGCACCAGGGAACTAGAACCAGAGAATTAAGAAGATGTCAAATTCTCATGTAAAAAAGGGGGGGAAAAGTTTTGCTAAACCTTTGGTCATAATTCTCCAAATGGATACTGATTAAGTTAGATACTTTCATTATATTACACATTAAAATGAATCTATCACAGTTAAGAGTTAAATATTAAGAATTTCAACTTTCAAAGAATTAGAAGAAAATATAGAAGATCTTGTCATAGATTCATAATATGGAAACAATTTAAACAAAGCATAAAGTTCAGAAGCCAGAAAGGAAATAATGGACAGGTTTAAGAAATGTTTTTCCTTTAATCTATAGGTAGAAAAGTAGAGACTCTCAGATTGTACACCCCCCTAGCCAGCAGGTGGATCTGGAGATGGAGTGCCAGAGCACCCTGGGCACCCTGCTGGCCCATCACCTGGGTCACACTGATAGATTTGACTGTGAAAGTTGAAAGATCTCTTATATCACAAAACACCAGGTTAGAATACAAGCAGCTGCCCAGAAGGAAACTCCGTACAACCCTTTGCAGTGTATAAAGGGCCAATGATGGAAAATCGTGGCTTACAAAAGAGCTCCTACAGATCACAAAGGATGACACACAGCACAACAAGAAAAACTGGCAAGCGATATAATAAGTGATTCTCCAAAGGAAAAGTACAAATGGTCCGAACAATAGTGCTGGAGCAGCCAGCTCTGCCTAGTACAGCCATCTGTGTGTGATCAGGGTCGATGGGTGGAGGCTGACCCGCTCTTCTGCCTCCTTTGTCTGGCAGTCTCTTCCTGAGATTCAGACATGGTGCACGGCTGAGCAGAGGCTCTGAGTGACAGGCACCCACCCTTCTGGGCCTGCAACTGTGCCCTTGCACCTGTCTTCCTCCCCATGGCCTGCCTCTTCACTGGTTTCCTGGTGTACAGACTTTCCCGGGGCCCTGCAGGCCTCCAGACAAGCCCAGGCTGGACTTGCCCCTCAGGGAGCATACCTGCTTAGCTTCCAGCCAGGACCTTGAGCTGCAAGCTTGGGGCTGGGAACACCAAGGCATGACTGGCGTGGGGCCAGCTGTGAAGTGGCAGGAGCCAGTGAGAGGGCTGCAGAGAGTATGTGCATGCGTGTGTGCCTGAGTGTGTGTGTGTGTGTGTGTGTGTGTGTGTGTGTGTATAGCAGGTAAGGTATCCGACCTGAAAGGCCAGGGCTTAGGGCTCAGGAACACAAAGCAGGTATCTGGAACAGAAGTCAGAGGCAAGCAAAGTGCTCCTTCTGCAAAGGCTAACTGCCCAGAAAGGGACTTTTGAACCAAGGATGTCAGGGGCTGGACCCTGCAGCCTCTTCGCAGAATGTTCACCTATACTCCTGTTAGTAGAGAAAAGACCCAAGGCCCTGCAGTGATGCACTGCTCAGCTCAATGTTTCTAAGACACCTGACCTTTAGTTCATAGAACACATCTTAGGGTCACCAGTGTCCCTGGGGACATAGTTAGAAACTCTCTGCTCTGACATGATTAGGCTTCTCATGCCCGACACTGAGCCAGCCCAGAGGCCTTTTTCTTTTTGTTCACTGGAAGTGCTAACTTTATGGGCAGAAATCCTTTGGCCTCTGAAGCAGAAAAAGCTGTTTTCCAATCAATGAAGCACTAGTAACTAGGATTGTCTGGGAGGATTTCTTCTGCCCTGTTGTGGTAAATAGCTTGAACATTCTTCTCCCATACTTCCTAACCCTGGCTTTTTCAGTTCAGTAGATATGGGTGGAAAAAGAGACCAAGAGAGTAAGGGACAAATGTCCCAAGACATGGTGTGCGCGTGGAGAGCTGAATAATGGAACATAATTAATGTGTGTGCTCAGGGTGTACGTGGCCATTTACTCCCTCCTCTCTCCTAGATCCTCGGTTGCTTACCTGAGACTCAGGCTCCTGGGAACCCCAGGAGGCGCTCTGGTGGGCCGGCCTCAGAGTGTACCTGACACAGGTGAATGTGCAGGGCTAGTCACACTGCTGTTCTAGCTGATTTTCTCACCAGACAACATAAGAAGGAAAAAAAGAAAAGGAAAAACTCAGAGAAGCCTGAAAAATGAATTAGGGCCTGTTTTCTGGAGTCTAGGTTAAAATATGAAGTAGGAATTGACTTTGATTGACTGCTGGTTCCCTCAGCCTTCAAGAAGAAGCCCTTGTCTCCAGCAAAGCCCTGTGTGGTCAGCTATTCCTTCAACCTCTCCTTCTACCTGACCACACCCCCAACACAGGGCCTTCTCTTGAGGTGGCTCTGCCTGGAGGTGGTGGGGATCATATTCTCCTCCTGCCCTGGCCAGTGATCCTCCGGCCTCAGCGGGAAGCTTGCACGTCCCTGTGGACTCTGTCTTCCTGGCTCTGTTCCACTCTGCCCATGCTGGAAGCAGCCTCACGCAGAGGGTGCTCCATCTCCTCAGCTGGCCTCACACCTCGTGACCTCCTCAAGACAGTGTCTGCCTCTTCTCCCCTCACACCACAGGCCTGAGCCTCCCCTGGATGAAACAACCTCAAAGTACGAGTTCACCCCTGCCCCTGCCTCCCTCAGCCTGCTCACTCCATCAGGGGCCTGTTCAGATTGCCCTGAGCCCAGTGAGGCCTGGCATGTGGACCTCACACCTCTCATTAGCTTTTGGCTCCTTGCCCTCTTCTTCCCTCTCCTGCTTGGTCCTTGCCATGGGGATAAGGACCCTCTTGCTTACACTTCCTACCTGTCCATCTCCTTCAGGCTTGCTAGCAAAGTCCCCACCCCCAAGTAAATCAACCCCTTCTACTGCCTACGTACACTCATGTGGCCCCGTGTGGCCAGAAAGGGTCTCAGTGGTGCCGATTCTCAGTGCTGCTCCAGATCTTACCTCAGTGTCCACATCTTCTCAAGCACTTAACACTCCCTCTCACCTAGTGATTTTGCTTCCTGTTTCCCTGAGAAAATGAAAGTAATTAAGAGAGAACTATCACCTAGTTACTGGCTCATGAGCTGTGGGCTCTGCCTGCCCTCTGGCACAGTCAGTTCCTTCTTGTGCCACTCTGCCAGGCTGAACCCCCACCCCCTGCACCTTTAAGGTCTCATTCCTATGGTTCCCCCTTCCTTCCTGACAAGATCATTTATATCATTGCCCCAAAAGCCTGTCATATCTCATGTTAAGAAATGTTCTTTTTCTGGGCATGGTGCTGTATGCCTGTAATCTCAGCACTTGGGAAGCTGAGGCAGAAGGATCATTAAAACTTTGAGGCCAGCCTGGGCTATATACAGAACCAAAGGCCAGCCTGACAACAAGTCTCTGTCAAAAAAAAAAAAAAAAGGAAAGAATGAGAAAGACTCTATCTGTAGATTCAGTTCTGTGGAAGACTAAGGCAAAAGATTCACAAGTTTGAGCACAGGCTCAACAACTTTTATTATGAGACCCAAAAGGGCTGGGGCTATAGCTCAATACCACAAAACACAGGCAGAGAAGAGAGAGGGAGGAGGAGCAAAGGAAGGAAGGAGGGAAGAAAGAATGAAATGAGGAAGGAGAGAGAAAAGAGATGGGAAGAGACAAGAGGCCTTTTTATGACTCGGCCCCTACCTCATTTCTGGATCCCCACGTGCAGGCTCCTGAACGTGTTATCTTGTGTTGTCACATGTTGGTCACATGTCCAGTCCGTGCTGTCCTTATTTGCTGTACTAGCTTTCCTTCCTTGCCCTCCCTTGAGCTGTCCCATCCTGGCTTCTGGTCTGAGACCCCTCTGAAACCTTGCTTCCAGGTCCCTTGGGACTTCTCTGCCTTGTGGGTCTGCCCCAGGTATCTCCCAAGTGTTCACACCCAGTTTTGGGGGTATTTGTTCTCTTCACTTGCCTTTTGCAACGTTCTTTCTCCTGGTTGGAATCCTTCCTCACTGCCTGTCTTCACCCCCAGAGTGTGTGAATGTCACTGTGATTCCCTTTCCCTCAGACTCCCCAGGTTCCCAAAATCTTACACAGGGCAGTGTGGAGATCGCTGCAGGACTGAGTGTGTACTGCTGGGGAACAGGGAGGAGGCACTGAGGCAAGGACAAGAGGTGGGGAAGAATCAAACTGGGAACTGGTTTGACTGGTTTGTTCAGGAAGCAGTGGTAGAGGAACTGGAAACTAGCTGGGAGCAGAACTGCTGGCCTCCAGGCCAGGCTCTGAAAGGAAGGTGCTAGCCATTCAGAGCAAAGTAAAGGATCTGCTGGGTGCTGAACAGCCAGATGGAGCAGCCTGCTCTGGCCAGACTCCCTGGGGAGAGTGAAGACCCCAACGTGAGCTGGATGTTGATGTTGGGCCACAAAAGGAAGGCACGTTGCTCCAGAGGACCCCATAGCTACAGAGAACCAGGTCCGAGGAGGTCCCTGAAGAGGAGATGGGGTCTCCGCTCACCCACCGGGTAGAATGAGCCTTCATGGCCAGGGCATGCTATGATCTGGAGTCGGCTGATGTGTGTTCCTGCTGTCTGCCTGGGCTGTCACTGAACGAAGTCTGAGGAGATCCCCAAAGCAGAAATGGGAGGTTAAACCCACCTATCTGCAGAATAAGTTGTGGGTTTGCTGACACTCATAATGGAAAAAAAAGATTCAGGGCACATCACTAAGTGGCCTGAAGGGATTTATTAGGCACACTCAGGTCCAATGTGAGCCCTCAAGAGAGAGGTGCATGGTACTCTGGGGCTAGATGTATTTACGGGTGATTTAAGAGTAGAAATCTATATAGCTTTGAGTCTATAGAAACGGGACTTGACTTACAGATGAAAGGGGGCAGCTCTTCCTGCGGTGATGACTGATGTCCCATTCATAGGTGACAGCCTTAAGAGTCATCACAAATGCTAGGGCTATATTCCACCCTCAGGGAGAGGCCTGTTTTTAAAAGAAGTGTTCTAGTCACTGTAAAAGAGGACCGTTTGGAGGTAAAACGGATTGCCCCTGCTATGTTTATTATATCTTGGGATAAAAGATAAATGAATTTTAACATGGGCTTGCATCTTTTTTATTTTAGGGAAGGGTCTGCAGGGTGTTCAGGGCCTCACTACTAGATTGGACTGGTAGTGATCCGCCTGTTTACAGCCTCCCAAGAGCTGGGATTACAGGCCTGCATCTCAATTGCCATCTCAGCGAGGCCCTGGGGCGGGGCCAGCACAACAGGCCCAGGATTGAATCTCCAGCCCCTGCCTGCAGGCACTTTAATCCACTGAGCTATATGGTCAGCCCCTGGGCTTGCTTTTTTTTTTTTCATTTTCTAAAATTTATTACTGTTTAACAATAAAAAGATGCAGTTTATTTACACCAGCAGCCATAAGGATAAGGGGAACACATAGTTTATTAGCTATCTTTCTAGGATGGATTATTTATGCAAAAATAAGAGTCTCCAAAATAAAAGACAGTAGTACATTTTACATTACCCTCCCCCAAAATCCTAGCATGTGATAATGCTAGGCAGTGGCCCCTGGATACGCGGCATTAGGAACTAATTATGGGGAAAAAGCCACAAAACACAAAAATTTTAAAGAGCCCCTCTCCTCCATACACACATACACACTCGGATACATAATCAGATTACAGAGTGATCAGTACAATTGATTGAAGAGGGAAGGATAGGAATTCTGAAGTTACAGGGAAGGCAGAAGGGGAAAGGGAGAGTTCCTAACCACTGTCAACTATACTGTAGGGAACACTATCTCCTTTAAAAAGTACTGTCCCTTCAGCACACCTGCTGGATAGAGCACTATTACCCTAATGGCGGTGATGTTGAGGGAAAAAAAAAATCAAACAAAAACCAGGTGAGAAGTACTGTGTGGGCTTGCATATTGACACTAGTTTTTATGTTTAAAATCCTGACTTTCCCTGTCTCCTTTTCACCTATCTTTACTTCTTCTGTCTTACTAACTGCCCCCATACTCAGGAGGATCTCTTATTGTAGTAAGGGGTGCAGAGGGACAGAAATTCTATTTTTTTTTTTGGCAGAAGCAGGGATTGAACTCTTGCGCTTGCTAGGGAAGCACTTATTCCGCTGAGCCATCTCCCCAGCCCCAGAAATTCTATTTTCTTGTAACTGCTTCAGGCTGAAGAGGGACATTGACCCTACCTAGCCAGGAGCAAAAGTCTGATTTCAAAAGAAGATGGGTCTTGTTGTTTGGTAAACTCTTCTGTTGATAGTCTGGAAGAGGGAACAAGAATATAAGCAAAGCATTGGAGCTTAAGCTTTATCCTATAATCATGTCGAACAAACAAGCGGCAACACTTAAAATTAAAATCTTGGTGGATGGTGGGTCTAAAATGTTGTACAAGGCAGGAAAAATTAGGTAGTATTTGAGATAAACCTTTTATTTTTGATATTAACGTCTTTGTTTGGAGGTGTTTACCCAAATATAAGAAGTGGAGTGTAAGAACAGATTCCTTCCTGTTTTGTCAATAAGCAACCTAATATCCTCCTATTTTAATTATAACAATGATGAAGGAATACACTAAATAAAGATATCTATGTTTTTGTGACCATTAGACCATAACTTTCTTTTTTCCACTGCAGTGCTTAGAACGTGAATCTGGCCTCTATTTTGTAGACTTGAAGATCTTTTATAGTGACTGACCATAGATAATATAAACATAAAGTCTGGGGTAAATAATAGCAAGTTAGTTCATTCCACAAAGGTAGCAAAACTTAGTAGCTGGAAAATTTACTTATGTTGTCATTTTTATTTTAGAGACATAGCTGTACAAGAAATAAATCTTTATCTGGGCATGATGTAAGGGAATGAAACTCCCAGCTTAACAGTTACCTGGGCCAACTTTGTGTTCTCTAAAACTGAAAAATGAATTTTAGAAACAATGGAGGTTAAGAGCAGAACATATTTATTGGGGGAAAGAAAGCTCCTGTCTCAAGAGAAGGACAGAAGGCGACCTGAGTGGGTTGCCGCAGAAGCTGCCTTTTCTAGGGATTTTTATAGAGCAAAACCATGAAGTAAATGAGGCCTGGGATGGAGAACATGGGAACCTGCTAGGTGGGCACGAGGTGGGACAGAACTATGGTCAACAAGTAAGACTATAGGCAACGTTTCTCAGGTACAATTGATTAAAGCCAGGAACAAATGCAGAGGGGGTCATGTAGCAAGCAGGCATGAATACAGTGAAATTCTGTGTCACTTCCAATTTTTTTTTTATTTTCTAATTTGTATTCTCTTTAGAATTTTTTTTTTTAAAAAGGCACTGGCAAGATAGCTCAGCAGACTGAGTGCCGGCTTAGGCAAGTGCAGGGACTGGGGTTTAATCCCTGACACCAGGCGCCATGCCAGCCCCCTGCCCCTGGGCGCGCTGAGCTGACCAGAGTCTGGGTGTGGTGGGGCACACCTGTAACCCTAGTGCTGGGGAGACTGAAAATAGGAGGATCACTCCCAGCCCTCACTCCAAGCTGCATAGTGAGACTCTACCAAATATACAATATAAAAATAAATAAATAAAGCCTGGCGTGGTGGTGCAGGCCTGTAATCCCAGCACTCGGGAGGCTGAGGCAGGAGGATTGTTGTATGTTCGAGACCAGCCTGAGCTACAAAGTGAGCCTAAGGCCAGCCTGAACTGCATAGTGAGACCCTGTCTCAAAAAGACCAAAAAACAAAACAAAAATAAATAAATAAAAATTTTTTTAAAATGAATGCCAAATGGGACTTTTTCCTGTGGGGGCTGGGTCAGTGACTCTTTTTTGGCTTCAAGGAGATGACACCCACTTAGAATATCAATCCCTGGTGTCTATCCCTAGGAAAGTGTGTGGCTGTATTCGTTTACTCTTCTGAGCCCACAGCAGAAGTGTGTCTGTCCCTCACAGTTTCCAGGTGTCTGGCCTTTTCTTTCATTTTTATTTTTTTTTGGTGGAACTGGGGATTGAACTCAGGTCCTTTTTTTTTTTTTTTTTTTTTTTTTGTCTTTTTGAGACAGGGTCTCACTATGCAGTTCAGGCTGGCCTTAAGCTCACTTTGTAGCTTAGGCTGGTCTCGAACTCACAACAATCCTCCTGCCTCAGCCTCCCGAGTGCTGGGATTACAGGCATGCGCCACCATGCCCGGCTAAACTCAGGTCCTTGCACTTGCCAGGGAAGAGCTTATTCTACTGAGCCATCTACCCAGCCCGTGTGGCCTTTCATACTGGCTCCTTCTGAGGGCCTCGCACGGACTGCCTACATTATTTCTGTCGAACTCAGCTGCCTACAACAGGGAGTGTTTTAAAATACATTAAAATGGGAAAGTGAACATACTAAGAGACAGAGCTTTGGAAGGACCAATGGGACTGGGAGCTAGACCTCCTAGGTTATATAGGTCAGAATGTTGCAGGTGCTTGCCAGCCTTGCCAGCCGCGGCTGATGTGGTGGTGTTTGGCATCCCTTGGACATGTAGCCTGTGTGTATAATATTACTAGGGAAGCCAAGAGATAGGGGAACTTAGGTGGATGGCCACAGGTCCTAAATTGTTTGTTTATCTATTTATTGAGGTACTAAGGTAAAACTCAGAGACCTTGGACTTGCCAGGTAGGTGCTTACGTGGCTGAGCTAGCTCTCTGGCTCCTAAATAGTTAATTTAAAGCAAACCTAACATCAGGGCTTACGTAAATTAGCATATCCAAACAGACTATCAGGGCCTAATAAAACTCAAGAGACAAAGGAACAGGTCCTTAACCAAAGGGGAGAGCTTGGGAGAAGGAAAATACAAATGGCGCAGCTTGCTTTCCAGGGCAATGCATCCCTTCTGTCACTTACATGTGCACCTTCCCATACACTGTATAAAAGCCCCCCAAAACCTAGACCTTTGTGATGTGCACCTTCTGGAATACCCCCCTCCCACTAGCCAAGAGCTTCTCTTTTATTCTGATGCACATTTGGCCATTCCCCACCTCGAGCCCTGTGCTGTTTTATGGGCTTGAATCTTAGGACTGGAGATCTGGTTACACTATTATCCTATTTTAATTTTTTATTATACTTTTATGCAGAGTGCTTAAGACCAAATCAAAGACTGGGGTGTTAATCAAAATGTATCCGTCTGTCTGTCCATCTGTCTATCTTTCCATCCCTGTCCAGGTCTGCAAAGGCTCTTGGGGGTTACTTTGGGAGCCATATGAGAAGCCTCTTAGCTCTAGTTGTTTTATACCAGTAGCTGTGACTGACCTCTGCCAGGACGGGTCCCAGTTTTGCTTGACCATCTGACTTTCTTCTGAGAAAAAAAATAGATAACGGAAAGAAAAGAAAAAGGAAAGAAAAGAAAATTTAACTGGGCTGTGTCTTGAAACCACAGTTTTTATATTTAAAATTATGATTTTCCTTGCCTCCTTTTCACCTATCTTAGTTCTTGTGTCCTAGGCAGGCGGGCAGTGACAGAGTATAAGTCATTTGCGTGGGTCTCATGTTTAGAGGTTTGCTGCCCCCTGATAAGGCAGCTTCCTCCATGATGCAGGCCTGTGGCAGCAACAGGTCCCCAATTAACAGGCTGGTTGTGTCTTTTAGATCCTTTGGGATTTTTGGAGGAGTTTCCTGGAAGGGAAAAAAGGTATTGTAGCCTTGGGTAACTTTTATGTCCTGCAGCTGTAGTTTTGCTTACAAGTACAGTTTTTTTTTTTTTTTTTTTTTGGCTTTTTGAGACAGGGTCTCACTGCAATTCAGGCTGGCCTTAAGCTCACTTTGTAGCTCAGGCTGGTCTTGAACTCACAACAATCCTCCTGCCTCAGCCTCCCCAGTGCTGGGATTACAGACATGCGCCACCACGCCCGGCCTACAAGGACAGTCTTAAAAGTACCATTTTTTCTTGTCTTCTTTTATCTCTGTTTCTTCTGTCGTGCCTCAGGAGGGCTGGTACAGGGATGTTCTGAGCAGGAAGAGCTGCTGCTCTGGGCTGGCCTGTCTTTCCCTGCTCTTCCAGGCACCAGCTTTCCCTCTACTCATTCTTTAATTTAATTTAATATTTTTATATTTTTTGGCGGAACTGGGGATTGAACTCTGGCTCTTGCACTTGCGAGGCAAGCGCTATGCAAATTGCTTTGCTAGATTTCCTCTTTTTATTCTATTTATTTATTTTTTTAATGCAGTACATGGGATTTATTTTTTTTTTTTATACAGTACCAAAAATTCAGAATCTTGCGCTTGCCAGGCAAATGCTTATTCTACTGAGCTATCTCCCCAGCCCCAGATTTCCTCTTTTTAAGGAAATAATGTTCAACTATAAGGACTGGGGAGCCAGGTGCTGTGCTCCCTTATCCCTGGAGTGACCTCCCGGAAGGTCTGCTTGCCTCGGCTGTGTGGGTGCAGCGGGGTGGGGAGGAGCTGAGGAGAGTAGCCCACAGACGCTTTTCTGGCTCTGGCTGCAGGAGGCTCAACTTTCTTCCTATTTGCTTTGGCTGGGCTGAGACCTCAGCGCAGCATTGTGTCAGGCAGTACATTTGCTTAGCTAATACTTTTCGATGGCTTGCCTCGCCAGGGTACGGTGGCCTAGACTTTTTGGTGAGAGAGAAGCAGAGGGGAAGACAGAAACTTTCTCTCAGCAGTTCACAGTCTGGCCAGTTGGCTTTTGTTTTGGAGCTCCACTTCTGCTTCAAAGGGTTGTTTTAATTTTCACTTTGCTTAGAAACCCTCCCCTAGGCTTTCTGTGCTTCAGGAAAACTGTTGTCTTGCTGAAGAGCTGCTTCAGCTCCAAACAGGTAACTCCAGAAGGATCAGCTACTGACTAGTCTTCTGCACCGAGTTCAGGACCAGCACAAGAAGGAAACCATAGTCTGGACCAGTCAGTCCCTTTGAGACCTGGCAATGCAAGACAAGGGTCTAACAACCTGCCAAGAATGTGGCCACATATGGTACCCAGGCTTGGGCTGTCTGCAGTGTTCAATTGACCTACTTATTTTGCTGGGCAGGACTTTGCTGGCATTTCCTTATGGCACATTATTGTGGAAAATGTTAGAGACAGATGTGCATATGGTGCTTGATCTAACTGTGAAGCAGGACTGATGCTTACACAGGAGCACAGCCTGGGGTCCTGATTCTTTAGCAGAGCAGACTGATAAACCACTGCAGCCATGCTTGTCCCTGGCTCTGCCCTGAGGAAGAGTCCCTAGTCCACACTGGTGGTGCTTTGGACAAGTGCCCTGTCCGGAGAAGCAGCAGTTCTTTGTTCTCCAGCCAGCCCACAATCAAGAAGCAGCGTCTTCCTGGATCTCTTCAAGTCTCATGTGCCTCTTCTGTATTTATTGTTCCTCAGCCCATGTGGCTTTTAGCAATCCAGATTAGTTTTATCACAAGACATGTTGACATACACAGCTTTTCTCAGATTATCAGGAAAACAGAACTTAAAGTCAAGCCATGGGCAAGCTCTTCTGCAGAAAGGGACTCTGGGGCTGCTAACATTGGACTCAGGCACACCTTGAGGCTCAGCCATCTCCTGCCCTGACTGAGGCCGTGGTCAGGTTCCTTGCTGATTTTTTCTTTCCTTCTGTCAATTTTACAGATCTTATCCTCATTCTTGGTACCTTCAGTCTCCACACTTCTGACTCTTCATCTCCCAACAACTCCACTGAATAACTGTCTCTGTCTCTGTCTGTCTGTCTGTCTGTCTGTCTGTCTGTCTGTCTGTCTCTCTCTCTCTCATTGAATCCAGGTCCTTCACACACATTCCCATTCCCAGCCCTTGTTATCTTGAGACAGGGTCATGGAAGATCTTCCGGGCCAGGTTCAAACTCAGGATCCTCCCGTGTAAGTCGCAGTTGCCAACACATCTGTTCCCGCTCTCTCTTGGAGCCACCCATCCCTCAGTCCCCACTTCCTGGGATCGTCATCTGTCCTGGAGTCGTGACCCCTCTAACCTCTCACAGCTTCCCACCCCCCAGGTCTTAACTTCTCCTCATCAGGGTGAGAGCAGCCCTGCCTGGTGCCCCACCCAGCTCCACCTGTGTGCAAGACAGAGATGTGTGGAGAGCTAGTGGTGTGGAGCAGGTGGGCTCCAGGAACCCAGCAGTTGCGCTAAGACACTGGATGTCTATGAAGTTTTGGGGATATGGAAAAAAGGGTCCAGGCAACAAATGTGATTGTTTAGAGACTTTTTCCTGGCTCTTTTAGCACCTTCTAGAATTTCCAGGAGCCCTTTAATTTTGTTTAATATTATGTTTACAGTTGCAATTTTGACAAAAACCACTTCCTTAGACATTTAGCTTTAGATAAGAAGACACTAAAGAAGTCTGTACTGCCTTTTAGAGATGTAAGTAGGGACCTTTTGAGAAGAGTAAATGGACCTAACATCAAAAGGTTTGTTACTAGGTTTGTTGCTGAGCATGGTGGTGTGGCACAGGCCTGTAATCCCATCACTAGGGAGGCCAAGGCAAGATCACGAAGAGTTCAAGGCCAGACTGGGCTACATAGTGAGTTCAAGGCCAGCCACCATCCCTGTCCCCTGGCCTCACCAGCACAGTGCACCTGTCAGGGAGACAGGGAGAAGTCCCTCTCTACATGCGCGCATGCACATGTACGCACGCGCAAGCGCATGCGTACTCACACAGGTGCAGAGTGCCTCAGAGAAGGAACCCACTGCATTCCTACTGCTGCTCCCCGCAGCTTTTTGCCCTCCACTGTTCTGAAGCTGCTCTTCCTTGGGTCCCTCTGTGACTGTCTCAGTCCTATGGGGCACAGCAGCTGCTCGGCCCTCCAGGCTACCCCAGCTTCCTGGAAACGCTTTTTTCCCTTATCTCCAGGGCCACGTTCACACCTGGGTTTTCTTACTCTCGGCCACTCCTCAGCATCACTGACCTCTAGCACCCTGTGGCTGGAAGCCAGTGCTCTTCCCTGCCCAGCGCCCCTCTAGTCCACAATTTTATTTTGATTGATTGATTGATTTTTGTATTTTAGGGAAGGGTCTACAGGGTGTTCAGGGTCTCACTAATAGATCGAACTGGTAGTGATCCGCCTGTTTACAGCCTCCAAAAATGCTGGGATTACAGGTGCGCACCATGCCTAGTCTCAATTGCTATTTCAGTGCATCTTGGGGACGGGGCCGGCACGGCAGGCCCGGGGATTGAACCCCCAGCCCCTGTGTCTGCTTCAGGCGCTTTAATCCACTGAGCTATTTGGCTGGCCCTAGTCCACAATTTTAGACATAACCTACTGGCCAGTGCCTAGCAGGACCTGGCTGGCATAGGCTCGTGTGCCTGTTGCTGCCGGGTGACATAGCAGCCACAGGATGCCCTGCCAGAGCTATACTCAGACCCTTTCCTGCTGTGGTACCGTGATGACCTTTTTTGCATGTATAAATAGGGTCTCATCAAGTTGCCTGTGTTGGACTCCTCATGTTGTCATGTTGGCTTCCTCATCACTGGAGGAGCTCAGGACCTTGCTGTTGCTGAGGACGGCTGTGGTACATTTGGGGGTAGTTGTGGCCCTTGCCTTGAACATTGCTTCCTGGCTCCAGTTCAGATCCCTCAGCCTGCTAGCAGAGATCTTTCACTCCTCTGGCACAGACTTTCTAGCTTCTACTACTGACTGTTGGGCCTTCCCAGTGCAAATCCATGGAGCGCTCCTGCATGAGGCATTGCTGTGGGCTCTAGGCCTCTAGTTGGACTTGTGAGAGGCATTCTTATGGGCTCTAGGTTTTCAGCTGGACATGCAAGACATTAAGACCCAGGGCCTCTGCTGAATTCTTTGGTCTTTAGTGTGTGGACAGATTTCCTACATTCTTTTTTTTTTTTTTTTTTTTTCTATTTATTTGGTACAGGGTCTCACTGTGCAACTCAGACTCCTAGTGATCCTTCTATCTCAGCCTCCTCAGTGCTGGGAATACAAGTGTGAGCCACCCTGCCCAGCTTTGTGGCCATCGAGGTGCACCCAGGAAGGGGCCAGCATGACGCATGGTATCTTGGATTCAACCTGGGTCCTTCAGCTTACCAAGCATGCTCTCAGGCCTCTGAGCTGCCTCCGCAGCCTTCCTGCACTCTTTGTATATGATTATTTGCATTTGTATTAAATAATCTCGTAAAATGTTTCCTGTATAGTATTGTTTTCCTTGCAAAAACCCCAAACCACGATGAATCCCCAGTACATACATGGATACATACATACATATACATATGTGAGTTCTTATCTTTCAAAGCTTTTTATTGAAGTCTTATCTGTCAGAGTTTACCAGAGCCTGGGCCAATAGAGCCATGTCGTGTCTGGTGTTTACTCAAAGTCATCTGAAGAAAAGGTTCTCAAACTCTGGCCTGCAGCAGACTCTCCAGAGGGCTTATTACAGTACACCTTCCTGGGCTCAGACTCTCTGAGCCATGGGCCCATATGGGCCCAGTCATTTGTTTTCAGCACTGATGCTGCTTTATGAAGACCACATTTTGAGACCCATTGACCTTAGAAGGGTGAGTAGATGGAGACAGGAGTGAAAGTGAGCAGGGCAGGGTTGGCAAGAGGGTTGGCAGCAGGCAGAGCAGGTGGTACATGGAGATGTGGGCATGAAGGGTCTGTTGTACTTTTTTTTTTTTTTTAATCTTTTATTGATGTATTTGGCACAGGGTCTCACTATGCAACTTAGACTTGTCATGATCCTCCCATCTCAGCCTCCCAACAGCATGGGTACCAAGCATTGAACCTGGGTCTCTGCGCTTGCCAGGCAGGCCCTTAGACTGCTGAGCTATCTCCCCAGTCCCAAATTTAATCTTTTTTTTTTTTTGGCGGAACCGGGGATTGAACTCAGGCTCTTGTGCTTGCCAGGCAAGCCCTCATTCTGCTGAGCCATCTCCCTAGCCCCTGTTATACTTTTTTTTTTTTGAAATTAGAGAGAAAGAGAGAGTGACGGACGGACAGAGACTAAAAGAAGTCTGGCTTCTTCAGAGTTGAACTGCTTCTTAGCACTCCCATTGTTATACCCTGGTCTGCGTTAGCGTCCCTTCTTGCCTAGGTCATTGCAAGGCCTCCTAATTGGTCTCCTTGTTTTTCATGTTGGTTCTCTGGAGTTCTCAACAGCAGCCAGAATGATCTTCATAACTTGGCACAGTGAAAGCCCCATCTGTGTGGCTGTAGGCCTTTGCCCGAGGCCTTGCTCACTCCTCACTCCTTCCTCTGCGAGCCTTCAGGCATGCTAGCATGCTCCTTTTGGGTCCTTGCACGCGTCAAGAGTGCTTTTGCCACAGGACCTTTCCTCATGCTCTCTGGGGCCTGGGGCACTCTCTACCCAAGGGTTATCTCTCACTTTCCTTAGGTCCTGTATTCAGATGGCCCCTGAGGTGAGGCCTTTTCAGCCCCAGCTCTCTAATATTCCACATACACAGCCCCCTAGCTTGCTTTCTTGTTTTTCCTCCTCAGTTTGTGTCACTGTCAGAATTTTGCTAATTATCTCACCTGTCTCCTCTGGGCTTCCCAGCAGGCTCCACCCTCTCCTCAGCCCCTCCCTGCCTGTGCGGAGGCAGCCACACTGCTCAGGCCTCCTGCCCACCCAGGTCTGGCCTCACCTGCCATCACTTGTCCATCCCCTACTCATGTCCCTTCTCTCTGCCAAATGCATGCATGCTGTACTCTGCTCTGGTGTGCAGAGACACTGACTAGCCTGTGTGTCTAGAATTGTTGTCCTATGGAAAGCCTACCAAAAAAGAAGGGGCAAGAGGCAGGAATATTCATCTATTTTCCAGACATTAATAAGGAGGGGCAGAATTTGCAAATGGGCAGCCAAATGCAGCCCACAGAGGTGTGCATCTACCCACATGGTGCTAAAAATAACTATAGATTGGTTGCCAACTCTGAAGAATCAGCAGTGTCCTACTTCTTTTTGAAAACTGCAGCTCTGGCTGCTGTGCCCACCTGGCAGCTCCTGGCAACAACTGTCCATCCCCACATGCAAGGGTGGGGGGTTATTCTATGATTCTGTGACCCTTCAGAGCTTTCATTCATTCCTTGCCTTCCTGGTGCTTGTACATATCTGATTGGGACCTCCATTCTGGAAAGCAAAAGATTTCTTCTTGCCTCAAACCTACCTGTGAGAGGACAGTGTTTGGGGCTAGCAGGGTTTGGCTTGACATTGGCCTGGCGCTGGGAGTAAGGCCATGGGCAGTGCAAGCATTGGGATACTGCAGCTGGGGTGCGGGAAGGAGAAACATGGCAGGCCTGTGAACAACTTGGAGGCCAGGCATTGAGGAAAGAGAAGCAGCTCCTGGAGAGACCTCTGCAGGGAGTCAGGCTTTACCAAAACTAGCTCACCAAATGAGAAGGTGACCAACTGTCGGGCGAGTGCATCCCAAGAAAGATTTGTTGAAGCCCTAGTCCCAAGTATGCAGAATGGGACCCTAGGAAGTAAGAGTTTCTACAACTGTGACATCACGATGAGGTCATATGGGAGTAGGGTAGGTCCCTAATCTAGCAGCAAGGGCTGTCCTTAGGGAGATGTTGCGTGAAGACAGAACAGCAGTTATACTAGAGGCAGAATTTGGAATGACAGTGCTGCAAGCCAAGAAGCATCAAGGATCACCAGAAGACATTAGAAGCCAGGAGAGGTGAGGAAGAGCCCTCCCTACAGGGCCACCAGGAACAGCCTGTTGGTTTTGGTCTTTGTACCTGCCAGAGAATAAATTGTTTCAAGCCTCCATGTTTATTTACAGTTTGTCTGTTCAGGATGGGAAAACAGTACTTAACCCTTGATTGTCATGGCCTGTGTGTAGTTATCCCTGTTTTGAATTAGGGGGGTTGTATAAGTCAATGATAAAGTTGTTTTTATTAGAGAGTCAATAATTTACAAGAACAGAATGGGATGAGGTAGCCCTGCTGGGTTTTATTTGTTTTTAAAATGTAAGAGTGAAAAAAGGCTTTTTTAAAACCTCATGTTTGTTTAATTTTCCTGGTGGCAAGGTGCCATCTGTGATCCCCCGGAGCCAGGGGTCAATTTAGTTTTGAGGGCTTCCTCTGGGGTCATTTTCCCACCCTGAAGTATGGACAAGACCACAGGGCTTTGTTTTGCAGCTTCCCGTCATTCAGTTTGATTTGCTCAGGTTTATTTGCATAGTTGAGTGAATGCACAAAGCCTTCTTTGTTTTCTGGCTAACCAACTGAGAACCAGATAATGCTGAGATTTAAGGGTCTGTGAAACCTGTGCAAAGGTGCTAGCATCTTTGAAATAGATGCTTTTGGGGTCAGGATGACTTCCTTGTATTTCTCAGCTGCTCTCCCAGAGGCGCCTGCCTGCACCTGCACGCTGGGAAGGACCTGGACATCCGCTTGGCCCGTAGGAAGGGAGGCTGGGATTTCACAGGCCCTTTTGCCAGGAGGATGCCATGGACACAGGATGTCATCCTGAGTTCCCTAAGAGTGGGCGTACAGTGCAGGGGACAGTCCTCATTTGGACTGGTGAGTGTAGCCTGAGAGGAAGGGGTGCCTCTCTTCCTCCTTATCTCTCCTGAATGTGTGGGCAGAGAGTGGGAGGCTTCTGTGCCCCAAAGAGGTCTGCATCCCAGTGGCTTCTGTCCAGACTGAGGACCTAGAGATGGGAGATCATCATGCACCACTTGGGTGGATCCAGTGTACTCACAAGGGCTCTGAAAAGGTGGAAGAGCGGAGACGTGAAGGGGGACAGAGATCGCTGCTGCAGTTGCTGAGTGGAAGGGGGAGGAAGTGGCTGAGTGCCAAGGCATGCATGTGGACCCTCAGCGGTGGAAAAGGCAAGCAATTCCACTTTTCTCCAGGTCTCCAGAGTGAGTGTGGATTTATAGACACCCTCATTTCAGCACCATGACTTCCAGAGCAGAATTCTAACCTGAAGAATTGAAAGATCAGAAATTTGTGTGGTTGTAAGCCATGCAGGGTAGTTCTCCACGCTACTGTTGTGATAGAAAGCTAGTACAATAAGCACTTGCCAGTCCTGAGTTCAATCCCCGTTCCACCAAAAAAAAAAGAAAGCTAGTATATCATTTCGCCTGCCACCTCCCAGCTGCCCTAGGTTGCTGAGGCAGATTGGTGGAAAAAGTGGAACTAGACCTCTTCTAAGAGACACTGAGACCCTAATTTCATAGATTCTTTGTTTACTATAAGTGGCCATCAATACCGGCAAGGTCTGCTTAGTTCTCATTTTGGGGGCTTCTAACTTCTCATAGAGATTTGTGATTTCATTAATTATCTTTAGATTACCCTGCCCTCTCCCTCAAAACAAAACAAAACAAAACAAAACAAAGCAAAACAAAAAACTCAGTCAATATTTGATAGAAAATTCATTCATTAAGCTTGTTAGCTCCTTTGAAGTTATTAACATCTTTGAGACTACTGAAAACCATAGATACTACTTTGATAAAGATATGTACCAAAAATGGCATGCATTTTATAGATTATGTAGATTTCCTCCAGAGCTATCTCTTGAAGACCCTACAGCTACGAGGGACTTCCCCTAGGTAAAGAACCCTGGAGGCAAACTAGTCTGCCTCGACCAAAGGGCTGCTTTCCTAGCAAGACTCCCAGTGGGCTTTGCGGGCTCTTCTACCAGGCTGAGGACCCTCAGGGTTTGTGCCCCATGCTTGTACATCCATCTGCTCTCTAACAAGCTTTCGTAATCCCAGGATCTAAACTCAGCTTTTTTTTTTTTTTTTTTTGGTGGAACCGGGGATTGAACTCAGGCCCTTGCACTTGCCAGGGAAGTGCTTATTTCACTGAGTCATCTCTCCAGACCCTAAACTCAGCATTTTTATAAGTGTTTGTGGACCTGATCAGAGAGGAGAAAATTTGTGTTACCAGCACACAGGTTCCTGCAGAGACTGAGCTAACCTGCTCTGCCTTTGTCTCACTCTGTGACATATCTTTGGTGCCCTATTTTTGTACATTTCTGTCACCAGTAAAAATGGCCCCTAAGCAGCAGGCTGAAGTGCTGCCAGCATTTCTACATGCTATGTCTTAAAGAGAGAACATATGTGTTTGATAAGCTTCATTTTAGTTTAATTTATTATGCTGTTTGTCATAAGTTCATTGGAAATCAATTCAATGGGAATCAATCAATCATAAACAGAAATGCAAATGAAACCAAATTATATATTGTTCAATTGATGAACATGTTGATCCGAGGACCAAACCCTGTATTATCTCCCAAGAACTGGTGACTTGGTAGAAGAGAACTCCTGCAAATGACAAGACATGAGTGTCTTTGCTAGTTATTGGCCTTGCCTTGCCAGCCTTTCTCTTTATTGTTTGTTTGTTTCTTTGTTTTTTATACTAGGGATCGAACTCAGGACCTTGTGCTTACCAGGCAGGTGCTTAAGCTACTGAGCTATATCCTTGGCTCAGCTATTCTCTTTAAATCACATGTTAACTGCAGTCCTTCCTGGAGAAATGGAGCAGTGGTTCCTGGCCTTGTGGTCTGCCCTGCTGTATTTGAACCCCCAGTGACACGGATAAGTTCTGTAGGGGAGGAAGGTCCCGCTGTAAGAGCCAGTTGCCTGCTCACTTCCCCTTCCCCTTCCCCTTCCCCTATCTCCAGCTGTAGGAGAAAGGCGGGGCACACACAGGCTGCTGATGAGCTCTGGGCTACCAGGACTCAGCTGGGGCTGAGGCTGGGAAGAGAGGACTCTGACACTCTTTTCAGCCTATTGATACAGGGAAGTAAAACTCCCGACCTGACCTGGAAGAGTTCGTGTTCTCTAAAACCAAAGAATGAATTTTAGGAACAAACAGAGGTTGAGAGTAAAACTTTATTGGAAAGAAAAGCTTCTCTCAGAGAGGGACAGAAGGGGGACCCAAGCAGGTTGCCCAGGAAGCTGTCTCTTTCCGGGTATTTTTATAGGGCAAAACCATGTATGGTTAAGGTAGAGAACAAGGGGTCTCGCTTAGGTGGATGTGGGGTGGGATAAAACTATGGTCAACCCATGGAACTACAAGCACTATTGTTCAGGTAAAGTTGATTAGGCCCAGGATCAAATTGGGAAGCGAGTCACTTAGATGAATAGGTGGTGGGGTCTCTTCCCCTCAGGCATGAATACGGGACAGGGTCTTTTCCCCTCGGGGTTAGGCTAGTGGCTCACTTGGGTCTTTTCAGGTGATTGCTACCTATTTAGAATATCAATCCCACGTGCTACTCTTTAAGCATTTGTTTGGCCTTTAGGCCAGTCCGGTTCACAGCTGGAGCCTCCAGTCACTCCCAGAGTTGCAGACACCTTGCCTCCTGTATTATATCTCTTTCAAGAGCCTGACCCTGTCTGACTGCCTGTAATACTTCTAGCTGACACTGCTGCCTACAACACTATTGGGATATGTATGGTCTGATCTGTAACAGGAGTACTGTAGGGGGACAGTTGAGAAGAACAAGGAATCAGGTCTGTCCTAGACAATGTGGGACAGTGGCTCTTCTAAGCTGGGCTGCCAGGACAGATAATGGCTAAAACAAGGCTCAGCCTCTAAAGCGCTTGTTGCTGCATTCTGTGCTGGCCTGTCTTGGGTGGCCATCTGCACAGACAGCACAGCCGGGGCAGGGAGGGCCCAGAGCTCTCAGTGCGTCTGTGCCTGGGGCTGGGCAGGAGGGTCTGCTAGGGTCTTAGGTCCTTGTTGAAATCTCTGAACTCCCGGAGCTAGGCTAAGGAAGTCTCCTTTCTGAAGCTTGGAAGGCCTGGGCAGAGAAGGAACCCGCTTTTTCTTTTCTCATCTCTGTTTCTTCCATGTTTTTTTGATGATACAGAAATGTCTTCTGCCAGTTCAAGTTCTCAGCCTGGGCCCCAGGCCTCCTCCTGGACTGTGTATGGAATTGCAAGGCTGCTTGTTCTTGGATGTGGGGACAAGTCAGCTTTCTTTTCATATTTTCTAACTGAGATTTGGTATTTCCTTCAATGAGTCAGGTAAACAACAGAACCAGTTTGTCAAGACTTTGCCACCAATACAAAGCACAGATATTTTTACATGATGTGAAACCTCAAAACAGCATTTACTCCCATCACTAGTTTGACATTAAGTTGGCCTCCTCTTCATGTCTGTTATTTATAATAAGTCACATTGATTACTACCTACCATAACATTACAAAGTTTTTATAACTAGAACCCGGTAAGATTGATATCCTTTGCAATCATATGTATTTTATTGTTCATTTTTGTTACAGCTTGATTGAGATATGATTCATTAAATTATTAACTCCATCTTTACAGAATTGTGCAGGCATCAGCACAATCTAATTTTATTGTATTTATTTATTATTATTTTTATGCATATAGTACAGGGTCTCACCACACAGACTGGACTCATAGTGATCCTCCTGTTTTCAGCCTCACAAGTGCTGGGATTACAAGCATGCACCACCATGTAGTCTCAGTTGCAATCTCAGGGCGTCCTGGGGGTGAGGCTGGCACGGCATGCTCAGGATCAAACCCCGGTCCCTGAACTAAGCAGGCGCTTTAGTCCACTGAGCTGTTTGGCTGGCCCCACAATCTAATTTTAGAACATTGTTGTCCTCCTGAAGAGAGACCCCATTAGCCATAACCCCAAATCCCCATTCATCCAGTCCTAGCCATTGGCAACCACAAATCTGTTTTCTGATTCTATAAATGTGCCTGTTCTGGATATTTCCTACAGGTGTAATATTTTTGTGGTCTTTAGTGACTGGCTTCTTTCATGCAGTGTTGTGTTGTTGTGATGATTTATTGAAAGCATCATTTGAAGAAGGGTGGGTAGGCTGTCCCTGCCCCTGCCCCAAGGATAGCTGAGGTCTTGCGGCATCTTGAGGAATGTGAGAGCTCGCTGCTTCAAAAGGGCCTTCTCTGGTTGTTTTGCTCTCCCCTTTTACTTTTAAGTAAGTCTGTGCCTTGGCCCCGCATGGACAATCACTGCTAATGTCCTAGCAGGCAAGGCCCGAAGCTTGCCTTGTCACTCACTCATGGCCTCAGCCTGCTGTTCAGATGACCCTCAGGCAGAAGCAGGTGCCCCGAAGAGGGCCAGTCTCCTGTGGCTGAGACTTGGGATGGAAAGACCCCCAAGGCGGGGTACTACTTCACCTATACCTGAGCAGGTGGAGTGGGATGTGGCATAGTGTGACAGGCCAGGCCCAGGCCTACTGCCAGCTGGGAATTTCAGCTCCAGTTCCTTTGCCCCCCCCACCTCAGTGTGCACCATACCTTCCCCTTACCCCCCAGAAAGCTGTCAGCACTTCAGAGAACAAGCCTGTGTGGAAGGTCTGAATCCCTGCAGCCCTGTGATGCTTGCATGATAAATCCTCCAGGCATGGTGTTTGTGGGCTGAGCTATTGTCTGCGTTTTCTTTTTCATGTGGGTGGGAATCAGTTTGGCAAGCGCAGTGTGAATGAACGGGCGCAAGCAGGAGCCGCTGCTGATGTCTGTTTTCCTATGCTTCTCCCCCAGCTCCTGAGGAGAAGGAAGTCATTAAGGGACAGTACGGCAAGCTCACGGACGCTTATGGCTGCCTGGGGGAGCTCAGGTTAAAATCTGGTGAGTATCGGCTCAGCGCGAGCAGCTGAGCATCTCCTGTGTTCCTTTGGGAGTCGCCTAGCCAGGGCACTTCATTGTACCTACTTGATCTCTTAAGATGTTTCTGTCTCAAAGCCTGCTTCTTCATGGGGAGGAGGTCAAAGTGACGGATATCTGATTGTCACCTGTCGGGGGTGGAGGAGGCTGTGGCTCCCAGCCCTGGGTGCCTGTGGGGCTCATCTTTAGTAGCCTCCAGGGGCTGAGTTTTTCTAAAGTTCTGATGGGGCTTCTGCTCCAAAGGCTGTCTGTCACTGGGGTGGGGTCTGTACTTCCTCGCAGATGTGCGCAGGTAGGTGGACAAAGCCAGGAGACCAGTGCAGAAGCTGGAGACTGCATCACAGGGCTCCGTGGGTGTGTCTGAAGTGGGAGCTGAACTGGGAGGGAGGAGGCTCGGACCAAGAGGAAAGAAGAAGGCCAGGGAGGTAGCACGGTAGAATAAGCACCTGCCCGAGAGGAAAGGAGAACACACACCCCATCCCTGCTGTCCAGCATCATGGGCGTCAGGGGAGGAAAGAAAACTGCACTGTAACATGGGTGGATAGGCTGTGGAAAAGAGAGAGAGCACACCGGAAGATGTGGGCATCCCTGCTCAGTCTGAGACTCCAGAGCTAAGTCAGTCACAGCCTCTGCAGATCATAGGCCTCAGGCCCTGGGACCCTCTGATTCTGCAGCCTCCCCTCTCTTCCTCCTCCAGTTGCCTGCTTCGTGTGAAGCCTATCTGTGTTACCAGTGTCCTGGCCGTGGGGGCCCCAGGGGCCTTTGGGACCAAGACCGGTCACATTTCTGATCTTTGGCCCTGCTGAGCTGATGTGGGAGTGGTTGTGAATGGCTGTGAACTGTCCAAATTCAGACCTCTGGAGCTTTCCCACATCCAGCATATCAGAGATCAAGGGTTTCGGAAGCTGACACGATAGTGCTGTATTTGCCATTACTACTTTTCTGGCTCTTTTCAGTCATGGAGTGCTGTTTCCTAAACTCTGATGATTACATCCATCATTTTCAAATAGAAAATGTTTTGGAGAAATACTCAGGGCTCACATGACAAAACGTACCTGTTAAATGCCTTTCTGTGCCAAGGGCTAGACAGAGGTAAACGTTCTCAGTCCTAGAGATAAGACCAAGGAATGATGCATCTTTGGCTCCATGTGCAGCAAAGGTAATAGGCAGAGGGTTCGGTCATTTGCCTACAGTGAGACGCTCACCTGGGATCCAAGCCCATAACCACATCCTGCGGCCTCCAAACACTTGCTTTTTCCATGCAAATATGCTGCCTGCCAGCAGTCTGGAAAGGGTTTTTCCTCCACAGTGAGCTTTCTGAAGTTACAAAAATTTCCTGTGGCCCTTGCCTTTGTTTCTCTGTGCAGTATACAGGCTTGAGGGTTTTAATTTAACTCCATTCTCCCAGTGACTGAGGTCAGCAGTTACCCTGCTTTGTACTTACTGAAAGGGATGCATCAGCAGCTTCTGCAGTGTCCTCCGTCTGCCACAAAACCCCTGTCTTCCTCCCACTGTGACATCTTGGCACTCAGGATGGCTTCTAGTCAGACCTTATAGTTATAGCTGGCAAGGTTTTATGGAACACAGATGAATGATTCATTTTATGTCTGACAGAGATTTGGATACAGGGAAGGACAGCAATGGGCTCAAATTCACACTGATCTTAAGCCCTAACCTAGGTTTTAAACTTATACCCCATGGTCCGAGGGCTACTTCTACCACCCAGGCTGTCTGCCTCTATAAAAGGGGCTGACAAACAGCTTCCAAGGAGGACAGAAAGTGGTGCATGTCCCACCTCAGGAGGAAGTGACTTTTCCCAAGGTATGATTGAAGATCAGCAATCAGGAATTGGTCTTGACTTTGAGGGTGGTAGAACCCAAAGACATCATCAGAATGAACCAGGGTATCTTGGCTCAGGGGCCATACAAGCACCAGTAGGTTATTATAGGGATAGGAAGTGTGATGAGGAGATTAACATCCTGAGCTGCCCTGGCCAGCCTGGCTTGGAATTTGGACATGGTAAAGCTTGTCGGGTTCTCAGCCCTATTTCTGATGTCTTCTAAGACCCCAGCCCTGCCTGCCAGATACCCTGAAGGGTAGGTGGAGTGAGCATGTTTGATTTTTAGATGTCAGTATTTTTTGGCCCATTTTGAGCACATTCTGGAGAGCGCCCAGGGACACTCTCAGGACAGGAGGGTTGGGCATTTACATCAAGGTTTTGGAAGTGGTTGAATGTACCTTGATCCCCACCACCACCATCTGTAAGTCCCTGACTCAAAACTCCGATCCCTCTCACGTCTTTTACCTTTTGAGCATATTGGGAAGTGCTGAGTGTCATTCTACCTCTCCATAGCTTCCAGGGTGACCAGCTGCTTTGGGAGTGGCCTCCCTCTTGAAATTTTAGGCTGAGAGTCTCTACAAAGAAAGAAGCTTCCCCCTCAGGCTCTCAATTTGGGACAAGTTGTTGATTTCAACTTATGTACATTAAAATAGGCTGTGTATTAGAACTTAAGAATGTGCACAAAAATAATGTTGAACGCTTATCCCGTGGTCCTGGATTTTGTAGGAAACCATGTCCTTCCTTCCTGAAATGCCAGCTGGAAGGGGTTGGAGGCCCCTTGGTTAGCCAAGGAGTTGGACCTCTTGATATATAACCAGTACAGGGCATAGAAAGCAAGTGTAGCATTAAAAAAATAACTCACTGCAATGATTATATGGATGTAAGTATTCTTTAACCCAAGCTCTCAAGTTCTGTCTGCTTCCTAGCCTGAGGGACTCTATTCAGACCCCAGGCTATAGTGAATTGTTTTTTCCTGGAGTTACATAGTGCAAAGCCTATGATGCTGCTTAAGACAGCACCCCAAAATTCTCCATCAGGCAGCCACCCTAGCTTCTAGTTCCAGACCCACAATTGATTGACCTTGTAGACTTAGTTAATTTCTCCAGAGCTATTTTTTTCATCTGTAAAACCAGGAAACTGCCTCATCTGTACCCTACATGAATCCTCAGAGCTCTTTACAAGAGGATGAACATGGTAGGCTTGATAACTATGGAGTATGCCTCGAACACCAGGCAGGCTGGCTGTGGGAGTTTTGGGTACACAGTGTTCTATAGCAAATCTTGAAGCAGACAGTCTGGAGATAATTTATCTTAACAATGATACCCAAGGGCATGATGATAAATATTTGGTACCCAGCTCCTTGGGGTGAGGGGGCCTGTGATCCGCATTGCTTGCCAGTTTCCCTGGTGTAAATGCACTGAGCACACTTAATGCAGGCTGGGAAGTGACCCCAGCATGGTACCACTGCACACCCCGCTCCCATGTTCTACCAAAGGGGAAGGGAGGGGCTGAAGCCACACCTCTGCCAGCCTGGGGATAATTTGGCCTGTTTTAAATACTTTCAGAGAGGACCTGGGCTATCTGAAGGATAGGAGGATTGGGCATTTACATTGGGCATTGTCTTTGTTACTTTCTCATGGCTGGGACAGAATATCTGACACTCAAGTTAAAGGAGGCACACAGTTTGTAGAAGCTCCAGTCTATAGTTGGCTGGCTCCAAGGCAGGGTGGTGTGGCAGAGGGATGCTGCAGGGAGAGACATGATGAACAGCTGCACAGAGAGAGGCAGGGGGCCTGGGCCTGGCTCTGACATGCACGGGCATCTCAATAGCCAGTCCCTCACAACCCATGGCAAATGGCTGCTGCTAGTTCCCTAGATTCTTACTGCAAGAGCCTGGGTAGCTGGACAGCTTAAACTTGAAGGGGAGCCTGAAGACAGCCTGTTAGAGGAGAGGGCACTTTCTAAACTAACATTGAGGTGTGGTGTTTTTAAATTTTTTTTAAAATTGTGGTAAAATATATATAGCCTAAAACTTGCCATTTTAACCATTTCGAGTAGCCCTGGTCGTGCTGTATATCTGTCATTAGCGCCTGCAGCTGGAACTCCCTGTGTTCCCCACTCTGAAACTGCCCCATCAAACAGTAGAGGAGTGCTCGAATCTCATTTCTCCACCTGAGAAGCCTTCGGCTCGGTGGGGGTCTGTGTGTTCTGTCACCACGGTTACTTCTTCCTCCCTGACCTCTCTCTGGACAGCAAGACTACACAGGGTCTGGCTCTGACTGGAGGAACCAGAGACCTCAGCCTGGTGGGGGACACAGAGACCACCTCATGCATCTCTGAGGCTCAGAGAGGGTCAGAGACTTGTTCAAGGCTCCACAGGGCAGCAGAAGAGTAGAGAGTACATAGCCCAGTCTTCTCAGTCTGATTTTTCCCTTACTACAAGGTCCTTGCTTCAAGCACTTAGATGCAGCCTCAACTGGCCACCTCCTAAGCCAACCCTAGGCCTAGGTTTGTTTTTTTTTTTCGTATCAGGGATTGAATTCATGACCCTGAGCTTACCAGGCAAGTGCTTATTCTATTGAGCTATTTCCCCAGGCCCCCTAGGCCTAGTTTTGATCCTGTGTCATAAAAGCAAAGCCAGAATCTGCCAGTCAAAATGAACTTATGTACTCTGGGGGCAGGTAGCCCCTCAGGCCTTTTTGTGTTTCCCAACGACACCTCTGTGGGCCACACTGGGTAGGTCAGAGTCATACAGTGTGGAGGGAGGAGATCACTGCTCTGCTGGGTCATTGAACCAGAGAAACCCTCAGTCCAGTGGCTTGGGACCATGTTCCTCTGTGCCACGTGATATCCAGGGTCTGAGGGGATTAATTCCCAGATCCTCAGGGGTCCTCTGGAATTGATTCACCTAAGAGCATGCTCATGGTGGAAGGGCAAGTTGCTGTCCTTACTGTCCCCACCTCCTGTCCACCCTCTTCATGGTATGAAGGAAAGGCCCCTTCCTCCCATCTAGAAACTCCCCATGAGCCTCACTCAGAAGGTTACCACCTCTAGGATGCCATGCAGAGGGACAAGTCACGACACTGGGCAGTGTTGTGCCTCCTCAGTGCCAGTTTTGTTCACAAGTAAGGGAACAGCCAGTTTCTTGCTTCTACAAAACTGAAAAACTTAATTGGCATGGCATCTGACACCACTGGAAATAATTTGTCAAAACATTTTTAGGTTGTTGTTCGTTTTTTTTTTTTTTTTGGTGGAACTGGGAATTGACTCAGGCCCTTGTGCTTGCCAGGCAAGCGCTTATTCTACTGAGCTATCTCCCCTTAATTCTTAAGGACTTTGAAGAATTGAGTGACATTTCTTTCTTTTTTTTTGTCTTTTTGAGACAGTGTCTCACTAAGCAGTTCAAGCTGGCCTTAAGCTTACTTTGTACTCAGGCTGGTCTCGAACTCACAATCCTCTTGCCTCAGCCTCCCAAGTGCTGGGATTATAGGCATGCGCCACCACGCTTGAGTGACATTTCTGAAAGGAAGATCTTTTTATTTCCACATATTTATTAACGTGAAAAAGGTGTATATTGTTTACATGTACAAATCAAAAAACAGAATTAGAAGTTACACAGAATGTACTTCAATTCCACAATATTCACCCATGTCGTTGAGATGCCATCCAAACACATTTTACTTTTTACATTCAATGATTATTCGCAACAAGCTTTACTTACATTATACTGCTTACTTTGTTTGACCAAGTGAATACTAAAAACAATTGCAATGATAATCCAGAAGAAAGTCTTCTTACATAGTGTCTCAGTTACTTTTCTCTCATTTCTGGGACAAAATACCTGACATCCAAAACTAAGGAAGGAAAGCTTTCTTTGGCTCATAGTTAGTGAAGGTTTCAGCCCATCCTGGAATGGTTCCAGCGCAGAGGGGCACATGACAGCAGGCAGCAGCTCGTGGCGGCGACAGCAGCAAGAGTGAGAAGGGAGGAGCAGTGGCCGTCCTTATTCTGTATCCAGGCTCTGTTCTGGGGCAAGTGTAGCTCTCACATCCATAATCTCAGCATCATTCACACCCATAATCCCAACTTTGGCTCATGAGTTAATCACAAACTCTAGAACCCCTCCCCAATGACTTGCATGAAGATTTGGAGGAACAACCACACACAAACCATAATACATAGGGATCTTAGCAGTAAATTGCTGAATATTCTTAAAGGGTGATCAACAGAAATGTAAAAATATGAATGAAAGTTGGTGCAGAAGTCAGATGGAGAGCTGGCTAAAAATTTCACCTGTGCAGGCAGAGCTTGTTCATGTGTTCCTTAAATAATAGAAGGGGATGAGTATGCAGTCACTGAACAGATTGCTAGATAACAGTAAAAAAGACCACAGTGCCTTGTTTTTATCTATCAGTATGTAGAATGTGCTGGAAATAATAGTATTTTTATTTATTTTTATTTTTTATTTTGGCAGAATCAGGGATTGAACTCAGGCCTTTGCACTTGCCAGGGAAGTGCTTATTCCACTGAGCCATCTCCCTAGGCTCCTTTTTTTTTGGCGATAATATTATTTTTAAATGATGGGTGATATTTTGTGGTGTCAAACTTGGAAGTTCCCCATTCAGTTACAGTGGGAGTGTTGGCTGATCACACACAGCAAGCCAAGCTGATTTTTCAATCAGCTCAATTCCAGTGGCAGACAGTGTGGGTTTGAGGGGAAGTCCAGCTTTGTGTCTCCATCCCAACGCAGACTGGCCTGTGCGTGGGCAGTGACTGCACGCCCCTGGGGATGCTCACTGTGTGTGAAGTGGTGATGGTGGCCCTGCAAGAGCAGGTTGGTTCTACCACCTGCAAGGGCTTAAGGGGAGCACCAGCCCTGCAGCCAGACTTGGCCTGAGCAGCTTGGCCAGGTGTTTCTGTGACCAGAAAATGGGTTTGGATCCCAGGTCCCCAACTCTGTCACCTTGGAAAGGCCACTCAACCTCCCTGGGCCTCTTTTCTCCCCGATGTCTGTAAAATGAGGTAACAGTGGTGGCCTTGGGAGGATGAGTAAGTGCTGTCCCTAGTACGAGCTCTACCTAAGCACCTGGTGGCAGCTGTGCTGCCTGCACCCTCCCGAGCCCCAGGACTTAGGAGCCAGTTTCCTGTGGTGGTAGCACCTTCCTTTCTTCTCATTTGTCTTGTATTCTGCTGCAGCCCGGCCTTCCGAGCCTCCCCCAGGCCGCTGGCCTGCGCAGGAGATGCCTGCTGTCTTCCTGGCAGCCTGGGACTCCTGCCAGCCACTCGGGCCCCTACGCAGAGGCTGGTGAGGAGTAGGGTGAGAAATCTACTTCCTGACTTGGGTGGAAGGAGAGAAAGCAAAAATTTCCATTCCTCTTCTCAAGCCCACTCCTTGCAGTCCTTTGGCCGTGCCAGAATACTTTGCTGAATGGCACGTTCCTCAGCTGTCAGGCAGAGGGGTGCTGTGGACTGGCCCAGCCAATGCTAGAGACTGTGTGCATCTTTGGAGCTGGGAGTCCAGAATGTGAGATGCACTGAGACCCTACCTGCTCTCCCTGAGAGACTCAGCCCTGGACCCTGCTGCTGTACTCAGCAGGACTCCTTCATTGTCAGGTACACAGTGGTTTCCTGATGACAGGAGTGGGAGCTGTGTCTCTACTGATATCTCCCTGCCCCACAGGGCACTAGCAGACGTGTGAGTTGTGACCCACTTATTTAATGTGCCTTAACAAAAACCAGTTGTTCTATACTGTGAGCCACATTCTTCCTCCTGTGAGGTACAAGGAGAAAGTCTAGAGAGGTAGAACCACTGTCTTTAGGGTTTTTCTCTCCCAAGCCTGGGGAGATCTGAGGGCATCTGAACTGTCACTCTTGATGGTGGCCACCAGCTGCTTGGAGTAGATCTTTCTGGGAGAGGATCCCTGAACCTCAGAGTGTTCTCTGGATGAAACCCAGGCCATCTCTTGTACCCGGTGCTTTGATGGATGGGTGTTCTACTACTCTTGGGGCACTCCATTGCAATCTGCTTCCAACACACACAGCATAGCTGTGAAGCATTGTGTGGTAGGGAGCACAGAACAGAAGATAGGCAGCCAGGGACAGCATGGCAGAGCCCCAGAGGCTATGCATCCTCCCCGGGCAGCGGGCCAGCAAGGTCTGGGTGACCTGCACAGGAATTGATTTAGGACACGTTCTTCAGACACCAGTACTGGAAGACGAGAGCCACCCAGAATCCTGCCCTGAAGAACCCATCCACTGAGAGCACAGGCTTAAGGGGACAGCTGGCTTTGTGTGTAACCAGTGCCGATGGAGAGCTGTTGGCACATACACAGGCGCCAGGCCCTTTCTAGAAAGCAGGAAAGGCTAGA
>PVKA01023287.1:0-35878 GCA_004027165.1 Ctenomys sociabilis
AAAAAAAAAAAAAAAAAAAAAAAAAAAAAAAAAAAAAAAAAAAAAAAAAAAAAAAAAAAAAAAAAAAAAAAAAAAAAAAAAAAAAAAAAAAAAAAAAAAAAAAAAAAAAAAAAAAAAAAAAAAAAACTGCAGAAAAGGAAATAACAGCTGCTTCTAAAGAAGACATTCATAAATAAAAGAGGAGATTAGAAAAATGATGGACTCCTTCAATGAGCAATATAAGAAAGAAATACATCGCATGAAGCAGAGTCAGAGAGATATAGAGGAACTTAAAATTTCAACCACAAGCCTGCAAAACCATTTCAGTGAAAGGGAAGACAGGCGGTCAGATCTTGAAGAGGCTGGTTCAGCTAGTGAAAAGGTAACCAAAGATTTCTAAAAGCATCTATGATGCAGGAAAAAATAAAACATCACGTGCAAGATGATGCCAACATGAACAACTTGAGACTAATAGGCATCAATGAGAAAGAAAGAGTCAATACAAATGATATAAAAAGAATATGGGCAGAAGTAATAGCAGAAAATTTCCCAAATATGAGGCAACAATCTAACATTCAGGTAACCGAAGCATAAAGAATGTCCAATAACTTCAACCCAATTCAAAACACACCAAAACATATAGTACTCAAGTTCCCAGAAATGCATCATAAGAATAACATAATGAAAGTTGCTAGACAAAAGAAGCAAATTACATTCAAAGGAAAACACATCACAATTACAGCCAACTTTTCTTCCAAAGAATGAAGGCAACAAGAGCATAAAGCACAGGATGTCAAATACTCTATGAAAACAGATTCCAACCTAGACTACTATACCCTACAAAACTCTTTCATGTTTGATGTAGAAGTGAAATACTTCCATGACAAAGAACAACTGAAGAATTTGATGACCACAAAGCCAACCCTTCACAGTCTACTGAAAGATATCCTACAGAGGGACCAGAATCATCAGAACCAATGGAAACAGAAGAAACCCACTAAATAGGGCAAAGAGTTAAACATAAGACAAAACGGAGTAAACAACAGCAGGTAAATAACATGTCAATCATAACTCAACACAGGTCAATTATAATAATCAATGTAAATTCACCAATTAAGAGAAGTGGATTATGAAACAAAACCCAACCATATGCTGTGTACAAGAAACACACTTAACTCAAAAAGAAATTCATGGGTTTACAGTCAAAGGATGGAAACAATACTACACACCCCACCACATTAGAAAAAAGCAGGGGTAGCAATACTGTTCTCAGACAGTCTCAACTTGAAACCAAGAACCATCAAGCAAAACAAAGGAAGCCACTATATACTGGTTAGGGGAAAAATTCAAGAGGAAGAGGTAGCACTCATAAATATCCATGCACCAAACACAGGAGCAACCAACTATATAAAACAAGTCTTAATGGACATTAAAAATCTAATATACAAGAGCACAGTCTTAACAGGAGACCTTACCATTCCCTTATCACAAAAAGATAGGTCAACCACACAACAAAAATTTAGCAAAGAAGTAACAGAATTGAACAAGAGCTTGAAACACATGGACTTAGTGGACATATACAGAGTGTTCCACTCAACCACAGCTGAATACACATTTTGTTCAGCTGTACATGGGTCATTTTCTAAAATAGACCACATACTAATCAATAGTTCATGCTTAAGTATATGCAAGAGAACAGAAATTATCCCATGCATGTTATCTGACTACAGTGCAAAAACTTGAAATAAATGATATAAGAATCTAGAAAAAACTCCTAAATACATGAGAAATAAATAACACTCAACTCAGTAATCAGTGGGTCACAGATGAAATCAAATAAGAAATTCAACAATATTTACAATTCAATGAAAACTCAAGCCCAAATTATTGGAATATATGAGATGTGATGTAAGCAGTTCTCAGAGGGAAATTTATACCTATGACCTCACACATTAGGAAAACAGAAAGAGAGCAAATAAATGCCCTAATGCTACACCTCCAACAACTAGAAAAGGAAGAGAAAACCAAAGAGGGGAAGAGCCCAAAGAGGGGAAGAAATCATAAAAATTAGAGCAGAAATGAACTCAATTGAGATGAAGAAAACAGTTCAAAGAATTAATGAATCAAGCCCCAGAGACAGGCCCGAGACAGCTCAACCCACGGCCTGAGACAGCGGCTGACTACAGCGGCCTCCTGGATCCCGCTCCAAGCTCTCCCAGCGAGTGGGAATTTACACGTCTCACCAGGCTTCCCAGATCAGTGAGAGTGTGGTGAGTCTGAGAGGGAGGCATTGGCTTCTTCCCACAGGCACAACCCGATCCCTGCCCCCAAGCACAAGTCAGTGACTGGCCTGAAACCTCAGGACCCAATCACAAACACCTCCCCAGATCCCCTGCCTTAAAGCCCGCTGAGCGAGTGGAAATTTCCCCGACTCTTTGGACAGCAAAGTTCAGTGAGTGTAGAACTCCAGGACCGGCATGCCTCAGAGACATTTCCCAGGAATTCCCTGCCCTCCCCACCGCCCATGGAGCGGTGAGAGGTCCAGGCACACCATGCCAGAGAAACATTTCCAGGGGATTACTGTTCCCACGGCACAGCCCAAGACCCAGTGCAGGTTGGCCTGGAGTGAGAACTCCAAGCCTTCCATGCCGGAGAGACATTTCTCAGCAATCCTGTGTCCCACGTCATGGACCAGAACCCAGCACAGCCTGGACTGTGAGTGAGGGCTCCAGGTCCGCTGCACCAGAGGGACCTTTCCCAGCCTTCTAGGGATAGGGCCTGTAGACCGGGACCGAGCACAGGCTGGCTGACCCAGTACAGCCTATTCAGTGAATAAGATCATCCAGTATCCTTTTGTGGGCCCAGAAGACCCACAAAAGCCCAGGCCCAGCCAACTGAGGAATGAACTGCCTGAAACACGAGGGCTGACCCCAGGAACCAAAAGAGGGGAGCCAAAAGAGCTGAAGCAAAAAAGGAAATGAACACAACTGCTAGATCCAGGATAGGCATACCTGGATAATCTCAAACTTAATAGACTGGCACCCGAATCTCATAGCAAGCTAAGGTTATAGCTGCACCAAAGCTCCACACCAAAGGTCAAAGGTCATTGTTATACAAAATGACAAATAGAAGGGGAAAAATGCAATCTCAGATCTCGAGTCCATCAGGAAAGGCAGAAGACGCTAGCTCAGCTGCAATGAATGAACTAACAGGTACAGCAGCAAAGGAACAACAGCAGAAAGCTATGGAGGAAATAAAACGAGAAGTAATTCCTGAAATTAAAAAAGAAATATATGAATACATAGCATCTGAAATAAAGAATGAATTCCAGAAACACTGGGTGGAAAAACTATGCTCACCCAGAACAAGTACAGAGAACACTATTCCGGCTGATAAATATGAATTAAGAGCATCTGAAGCAAAGAAACAACAGCAGAAAGATCATGAGGAACTCAAAGCAGAAATAAGTTCTGAAATCAAAAAAGAACTTTTTGAAGTCATAGGATCTGAAATACCGAAACAAGTCCAGAAATATACAGAGGAAATCCAACTTGGAAGAAACACAGCAGAAAAAGAATCAATAACTACCTCTAAAGAAGACATGGAAAAAAAAAATTAGATCTGAAATATAATGGATTCCTTGAATGAGCAATACCAAAAAAAAAAAAAAATAGAACACATGAAACACAGTCAAAGAGATATAGAAAAACTAAAAATAGCAATCACGAGTTTACAAAACCATCTGAGTGAAAGCGAAGACAGTTTCAGATCTTGAAGATGTGGGAGCAGCTAGTGAAAAGGTGAAAAAGGATCTCTTAAAAACAATGAGAATGCAGGAAAAAATAATCCATCACAGGTAAGATGACGCCAGGAAGAACAATGTGAGAATAATTGGTATCAAGGAGAATGAAGGAGTCAATAAAAATGACATAAAAAGAATTTGGGGAGAAATAATTGCACAAAACCTCCAAAATATGAGGAAACAATACAACATTCAGGTCATTGAGACATACAGAACACCAAATAACCTCAATACAAGTAGAAAACACCGAGACATAAAATAGTTAAGATTCCATAAATCCAACACAAAAATAATATACTGAAAGAAGCTAGAGAGAAGAAGGAGCTCACATTCAAAGGAAAACCCATCAGAATTACAACTGAGTTCTCTACACAAACAATGCAGGCAAAGAGAGCATGGAGTAGAGTTCTTCAAGTCTTACACGAAAACAAATTCCAGCCCAGACTATTATACCCTGCAAAACTCTCTTTCAAGTTTGATGGAGAAGTTAAATACTTCCACAACAAAGAACAACTAACGAATTTCATGATGAGAAAGCCATCCCTTCACAGGCTGCTGAAAGATATTCTAGAGAGAGACCACAATGACCAGAACTCCATGAATGAGAATGGAAGGAACTCACTAAGCAGGGCAGTCAATTAAACACAGGTTACAAAGGAGTAAACAATACCAGGTAAATATCATGGCAAATATAAGTAAGCACATTTCAACTATAATCATAAATGTAAACGGACTCAATTCTCCAATTAAGAGAAATAGACTGGCATAGAGGAATAGGAAACAAAATCCAAAAATATGCTGTATACAAGAAAAACACTTACCTCAAAAGGACATTCATAGGCTCAAAGTCAAAGGATGGAAAACAATACTACATGCCCCAGCAACTCGGAAAAAAGCAGGAGGAGTAATTCTCTTCTCAGACAGTCTCAACTTCAACCCAAGAATGGTCAAACGACACAAAGAAGGCCACTATATATTGGTCAGGGGAAAAATTCAGGAGGAAGAAGTAACACTCATAAATATCTATGCAACAAACACAGGAGCACCAAACTTTGTAAGACAAATCTTAAGGGACATGAAAAACTTAATGTCTAAGAACACAATCTTAACAGGAGACCTTAACACACCCTTATCTCAAAAAGATAGGTCAACCAGACAAAAAATTAGCAAGGAAGTAGCAAAACTGAACAAGAGCTTGGAACAAATGGACCTGGTGGACATATACAAAGTGTTCCACCCAACCACAGCTAAATACACATTTTTTTCGGCTGCACACGGGTCATTTTACAAAATAGACCACATACTAGTCCAGAGGTCATGCCTAAGTATATGCAAGAAAATAGAAATTATTCCATGCATACTATCTGACCACAATGCAATGAAATTGGAAATAAATGACAAAAGAAACCAGAAAAACCCGCTAAATTCATGGAAACTAAACAATACCCTACTCAGCAATCAATGGGTCATAGAAGAAATTCAACAAGAAATTCAGGAATATCTACAATTCAATGAAAATTTAAGTACAACTTACCGGAATTTATGGGATGCGAGGAAAGCAGTTCTTAGAGTGAAAATCATAGCTATGAACTCACACATGAGGAAAACAGAAAGGGAACAAATTAGCACCTTAATGTTGCACCTCTGATAACTAGAAAAAGAAGAGCAAACAAAACACAGAGCACAAAGATGGGAAGAAATCATAAAGATTAGAGCAGAAATTAACTCAAATGAGATGAAAAAAACAGTTCAAAGAATCCACAAATCAAAAAGTTGGTTCGTTGAAAAATTAAATAAAGTTGATAAGCCTCTTGCCAAACTCTTCAAAAAGAGGGAAAAGAAAATTCAAGTACAAGCGATAAGGAATGAAAAGGATGAAATCACCACAGACCCAGCGGAAATTCAGAGATTATCAAGAGTTACTTGGAGAATCTTTACACTCACAGAACAGAAGACACAGAAGAAATGGACAGATTCCTCGAAAGGTACAAATTATGAAAACTGAATCAAGACAATATAACAACTCTAAATAAGCCGATAACAGCCAAGAAAATCCAAAACGTAATAAAAAGCCTACCGACAAAGAAAAGTCCAGGTCCTGATGGATTCACAGCTGAATTGTACAAGAAATTTATAGAAGATATAATCCCCACACTCCACAAAATCTTCAATGAAGTTGAAAAGGAAAAAGTCCTCCCAAAATCGTTTCTGGATGCAAGAATCGTACTCATTCCAAAACCAGGGAAAGACATAACCAAAAAGGAGAACTAAAGGCCAATCTCCCTCATGAACATAGATGCAAAAATACTCAAAAAAAATCCTGGCAAATAGAATACAGCTAATTATCAAGAAGATCATACACCATGACCAGGTAGGATTCATCCCAGGGATACAACGATGGTTCAATATTCGAAAATCTATAAATGTAATACACTATAATAATAGACTGAAATCCAAAAACCACATGATCATCTCAATTGATGCAGAGAAAGCCTTTGACAAAGTCCAACACTCATTCATGTTCAAGGTCCTACAGAAAATTGGAATAGATGGACTCTATCTTAACTTGGTAAAAGCCGTCTATGACAACTCAAAAGTTCATATAATCCTAAATGGGGAAAAACTCAAATCTTTTACTCTTAAATCAGGTACAGGACAAGGATATCCTCTATCTCCCCTCCTATTCAATATAGTCTTGGAATCCTTAGCAACAGCCATTAGAAAAGAGGGAGAAATAAAGGGAATAAGAATAGGAAAAGAAGAAGTTAATTTATCACTATTTGCAGAGGACATGATACTTTACTTGGAAGACCCCCAAAATTCCAAGAAGAAACAACTAGAACTGATATGGAAATTCAGTAGCATAGCAGGATACAGAATCAATACTCAAAAGTCAAGAGCATTCCTCTACACAGATAAGAAGCACAATGAAAGGGAAACAATAGAAGCAATACCTTTTACAATAGCACTGCAGAAAACGAAGTACCTTGGGATTCACTTAACCAAGGAAGGCAAAGTTCTTTTCATGAAAAATTACAACACCGTAAGAAAAGAGATTATAGAGGATTTCAGAAAATGGAAAGATATTCCATGATCCTGGATAGGGAGAACCAACATTGTGAAGGTGTCCATACTCCCAAAATTTCTGTACAGATTCAATGCAATCCCTATCAAACTGACACCAACATACCTCCCAGATATAGAGAAATCAATCCTAAAATTTGTTTGCAACCACAAACGACCTAGAATAGCAAAGGCAATCTTGGCCAATAAAGACAAGGCAGGAGGCATCACAATTCCTGATTTGAAATTATACTACAAAGTCACTGTGTTAAAATCAACATGGTATTGACAACAAAATAGACCTGAGGATCAGTGGAATAGATTAGAAGATGCAGAGGCATCTACAATCACACTCAGCCATCTGATCATCGACAAAGTGGCTACACAAGCTCACTGGAAGATAGCCTCTTTAACAAATGGTGCTGCAAAACATGGCTTTCTACATGCCAAAAACTAAAACTTAACCTAGGTCTAACACCGTACACTAAGTCAAAGTCAAAACGGATTAAAGATCTAAACATTGAAACAAAAACACTCAATCTGCTGGAAGAGAAAGTAGGAGGAACTCTTGAAGACATAGGGGCAGGTAAAAAGTTCATGAACAAACATATATTGGCACGGGAAGCGCTTGAAAGAATCAACAACTGGGATCAACTCTTCTTAAGGAGCTTCTGCATGTCAAAAGAAATTCTCAACAGAGTGAAAAGACAACCCACAAATTTTGAAAAAATCATAACTAATAATCAATCAGACAGAGGTCTACTGTCTAGAATATATAAAGAACTAAGATATAACAGGGCCCTCAAATTTAAAGACCCAATTCAGAAATGGGTATCTGAGATGAATACACACTTCTCAGAGGACAAAATTAAAGAAATGAATAAATATATGAAAAAATGCTCCACATCGCTTGTCATTAATGAAATGCAAATAAAAACAACACTGAGCTACCATCTCACTCCACAAAGAATGGCTGTCATAAGGAAATTAACCAACAACAAATGTTGGAGACTTTGTGGGGAAAGGGGAACACTTCTCCACTGCTGGTGGGAATGTAGTCTGGTACAAATATTGTGGACGTCAGTGTGGAGACTCCTCAAAAGAGTAGGACTAGAAATCCCATTCAAGCCGGCTATCCCCTTACTGGGAATTTTCCCAAAGGAACTGAAAACATTGTATCATAGTGATATATGTGTACCTATGTTTATAGCAGCACAATGTGTGATAACAAAATCTTGGAAGCAACCAAGATATCCATCGCATGAGGAATGGTTGAAAAAGATGTGGTATTTCTATATAATTGAGTATTACTCAGCTATTAAGAATGATAAGTTTGAAGCATTTATACTGAACTGGGTGCCACTTGAACATACACTCATAAGTGAAACAAACCAGACACACATGTGTAAATATCGTATAGTCTCCCAAGTATAAGAAGCAAAAAGCAGAAATACAATAGGAAATGTACAACAACAACTACAATCAATTGAGTCTGATAAGGCAAAGTGAATGGCATATGTTGCAGGATACTAATCAGCTTTTCTTCTGGATGGTTAACAACCTAAGATTCCAAGTTAGAGTTGGAGAAATAGAAGAGCCACAGGGCCAACCAATATTTTGGCCCTAGCCTTTCAAGGTCAGCGAAGTCTCAGGACATAGGAGAACCTGTACTGCAACATCATGAAACTAAGGTGAGCTCCAAATTTTCTGAACAAGGAGATTATGGGGCCACAGAGGAAAGAGACTGAAGTTCTATAGTGTGCCTGGGGAGAGTGACATGGAGAGAAAACTTGCTCTCAGGCTCTCACTGAGAGCAAACTGGTCAAGCATTGGCCGTGACTCATCCACATGGATGTCACATTCCAGTGATCTACAGAATAAGGTACAGGACTACAAGATAAATCCTGAGGAGACTTCACAGACCTCATAAGCAACATAAATTACATGTGTTGATGTATAAGTCTTGCTCTATCTAGGTCTTAACCATCCAGCAGAAAAGTATGAAAATGAAGTATACATCGTGGGGCCATAATATTAAACTGAGCTGTAAATGGCTAAGTTTGACAAGTTCTTCGGATTACTCACTATTGTAGTGGACTTCTGGACTGTGTTGGATTGCGTTGTTGAGTTCAAGCACCTAAATTCTTTGAATGACAATGGAGTGCCTATCTCTGACAAGAGTAGACAAAGGAAGGGGTATAGAAAGGAAGAATCATGATGTGCGTGTATAGACAGTACAGTGGGGATAGATAATGCTGTGCTTCTACATAATGCTATGAGAGGCAAGATTTTCACTAATGGTGGTTGGACAGGATATTATGTCAGCTTCTAGTACTATGGACAACCACTAGGAAAATAACTAGGTAGAAAGTATTAATTATTGAATCTTTTATGTAATTCAGGTATAAAAAATACGATACGCAAACAACTACACTCTCTTTACTGATGAGTCATATGCTATAATAATATCTGTAAGTATAATATGATGTATGTACCTTCTATGATACCAAAACATTATGAAAACAGTTTGTAATGTATTAATTTATCAAATCCATCTTGTCAATGTATCTTAAAACTGTCTCATTGATATTTGTACTTCAATAAAATAAAAATTTAAAAATGAAAATAAAAAAACAAAAATTAAAAAGGAAGTAAACAAAAAAGGGGTATATCAATGAAGGCCCATTTTGTATATATATGTATAATGAAAATAGCATAGATATGCAGCTACTTTCTCTTAGTTCAATGAGAAGAAAGATTTGTACTAATAGTCTTTGGACAGGATATCATGTCTGCCTCTTTGGTATGAATAACCACTATGAAGACAACAATATGCAATGTATTAATTATTGTAACTATTATACTAACCTGTTTTAATACTGTCTCATTGCTATTTCTTTCTCAGTAAAACTAATATTAAATAAAATAAAATTGAGAAATAAAAGGAATAAGAATAGGTAAAGCAGAACACAAATTATTATTTGCAGAAGACATGATACTTTACTTGAAAGATAACAAAACCCCACCTAGAAGCTACAAGAATTAATGCACAAATTTAGTAGCATAGCAGAATACAAAGTCAAAACCAAAATTTCAATAGTATACCTCTATACAGATAACAAACACACTGAGATGGAAATTATAGGAACAATACCTTCTACAATAGTACCGAGGAAAATGAAATACCTTGGATTTAGTCTCACTAAAGAAGTCAAAGATCTTTTCAAGGAAAATTACAGTATTCTTAAAAAAGAGATCATAGAAGACTTCAGAAAATATAAAGATATTCCTTGCTCCTGGATAGGAAGAAACAAAGTTGTGACGGTGACCATACTCCCAAAATTGTTATGTGATTTGATACAATGCCTATTAAACTACCACCAATATACCTCACTGACCAAAATAAATTCTTACTAAAATTTTTTTGGAAACAGAAAAGACCTAGAATAGCAAAGGCAATCCTGGGCAACAAAGACAAAGCAGGAGGTATTACAATCCCTGACTTGAAATTATACTACAAGGCTACTGTGATAAAATTAACATAGTACTCACAACAAAATAAATCTGAGTATCATTGGAATAGATTAGAAGATGCACAAACCTCTAGGAACACACTCAGAATTCTTATCTTTGACAAAGGGGCCAAACATACTCACTGGAAAAAAGATAAACTCTTGAACAAATGGTGCTGGAAAAACTGGCTCTCTACATGCCAAAAAGTAAAACATGACCCAGATCTATCACCATGCAATAAGCTAAAGTCAAGATGGATTAAAGATATAACCATTAAAACAGAAACACTCAATCTCCTGAAAGAGAAAGTAGGAGGAACTCTTGAAGACATAGGGGTAGGTAAAGAGTTCATGAACAAACGCATTCACACGGGAAACACTTGAAAGAATTAACAACTGGGAACAACTTTGGTTGAGAAGTTTTTGAATGTGAACGAAATTACCAATGAAGTGAAAAGAGAATCCATAAATTTTAAAAGTATCTTAACTAATAAGCACTCAGACTAAGGTGAGCTCTCTAGAATTTATAAAGAACTAAAATACATCAGGGTCCTTAAATTTAAAGACTCAATCCAGAAATGGGCATCTGAGCAAAATACACACTTCACAGAGGATGGAATTGAAGAAGCGAATAAATATATGAAAAAAGCTCCATATCACTAGCAATCCATGAAATGGAAATTAAAACAGCACTGAGATACCATCTCACCCCAGATAGAATAGCTATCATAAAGAAATCAACCAACAACAAATGTTGGAAAAGATGTGGGGAAAAGGGAACCCTTCTCCACTGCTGGTGGGAATGTGGACTGTTTCAACCATTATGTTAATCTGTGTGGAGACTCCTTCACAAAACTAGGAATGGAAATCCCATTCAAGCCAGCTATACCCCTACTGGGAATTTTTTTCGAGGAACTGAAAACATTATATCATGGGGATATACCTGTACCTATGTTTACACCAGCACAATTTGTTTAGAAATCTAATCATATACAGCATTGTAGCAGGACAGTCTTACATCACTTATTTTCCTCTCTCCTACCTTTATTCACCACTCCTTTCCTTTTTGAACAAACATCTACTCAAGAAACAGCTCAGCAGCAACTGGCATGTCATGACAAGCAGCACATATTCAGAAGACCCAATGACAGTCACTCCCAGCCTGAACTTATTACAAATTGCCGTCTTCAGTGTTAGTTAGTTCACAGGTATCAACATATATAGTTAGTCAGGGTGCGAATCCTTACAATTAATTGCTAATCTTCTGAAGATGCTGAGGCTCATTGCCTTGCCCATCTTGTACATATAACTATATGGCTTTGCCTCTGTTGTGTTTCCTAGCTCTGCTCCTTGCTCTCTATTCACCATCTAGGCTTCAAGTTCTTGCTTTTCTTTTAAGTGGGTTTTGCCTTTCTATTTGCATTTGTTCTTCTGAGTTATTATACTAGACATACTATACGATTTTTACACATGTGCATCTGGTTTATTTCACTTATGAGTATATGTTCAAGTGGCATCCACTTAAATATGAAGTCTTTTTGTTTATCATTCATTACAGCTGAGTAATACTCCATTGTATAAAAATGCCACATCTTTTTCAACCATTCCTCATTTGACAGGCATCTTGGTTGTTTCCAAGATTTGAAACTGTCTTATTGCTATTTGTTTATCAATAAAATTATGGAAAGGAAACCTAGGTGAAAATAAGTTATATGTGTAAGTATTTTATGTCATTGTGAAATAAACTTACAATTTCTTCTAAAAAAGAAGAAAAACATTAAAATACCAACATAATGTGCAGTCAAAGAAATACAAATGACAATATGACATTAATATTTGCCCATCAAGCTGGGAACATTTTAAGCACTAAAATACACATAACTGGTAAAGATGTTAATATACTTAAGTAAAAGGAGCTTCAATTGATAAGGATTTTCTGAAAAGTAATTTGACAAATTATTTTTAAAGTCTTTAACAATTTTTTGACTCAATATTTACACTCATGGAAATTTATTCTCAGGGATTCTAATTAGAAAAATACACCCACTTCTCATTTATAACAAGAGCATTCAACAATATTACATTAGAACTCCAATTAGTTAATTAAATTCTGGCATATTTATGTGGCAGAATACAACTCACCAATAAAATGCGTTTTTAGAAAGTATTATTTATGACATAAATAATAAATGAAGAAATGACATTATACATTCAGAATGGTTCTGATCTGATGTATATATAGACACAAACATTTTACACATACACATATATATTAATGTATGAAAACACTGAAATAGCACAAAAATATACTCTTGCAAGGAAATCTCAGAGAGGTAAGAACACTGGTGACTTTTAAATTTCCTTACTTTCTGTATGTTCCAAATTTTATTCAGAAACTTTATAACTAGGAAATGTATATGTCAATCAAAAACAGCTCTAATTTATTCTAAATAATTTCATATTACCTGGTCTAGTTGACTTATGCCAAGGTTCAACATAGAAAGGGAATAGTTCAATCTGGCTTTCCTTAAGGAATTTCTCTTGTCAAAATATGATACAGGAAGCAGAGAAAAGGGCATATCCTAATGTCCTAAAATGAGAAGGCTCCCAGTTCTACAAATTGCAGCACAGTTCATGACCAACTGGATGACTAAGTGATGCTCCAAATTCTAATTAAGCATGTTAGCTGGAGGGGAACTTAGAACCCATCTAGTTTACCCATTTCCAGCAGATCTTTAGATGCAGATTTTGATGGCTTAGAGATGAAATTTACTGATACCATAAAGCTGAGAGAGAAATAAGCTATATTGAACAGTATCAGGAAACTTACTTCTTTGAAGGAAAGAATTGCTGCTGAAACTATAAAAATGGCACTTAATAATGGTGCAAGGTCCTGCCTTTGGTCAAA
The DNA here is from genome assembly GCA_004027165.1 of Ctenomys sociabilis. Classification (NCBI taxonomy): domain Eukaryota; kingdom Metazoa; phylum Chordata; class Mammalia; order Rodentia; family Ctenomyidae; genus Ctenomys; species Ctenomys sociabilis. The sequence continues at coordinate 13,265 of PVKA01023287.1, forward strand.
AATGTCAGCACTTTAAAGGAAGACTTGAATTAACAGCACACATGAATATGCCTTGGGGATTGTAAAGGATGGTCTATTGTTTCCCAGGCAATGGTGAGATGTGGCTGCCTGGAGGACCAGGACCTGTCTGTGTTGAAAAAATAGAATCTGTGGCTCAGAACAAGTGAGGTGACAGCTCCACCCACTTGTGCCCTGGAGAGAACAGAGCTGGAGGCACAGAGTTTAGCATCATACTCTCAACAGCATACTCTCTACTTTGATCAGAAACTAGGGAGCAGGAAATGAGAGAGATCTTTTGCAAGTGAGATAGGAAGGGTCCATACAAAGGATGAAAAAGAATTACTAGTGTGTACCTAGTCCCCTCAAGGAACACAACTGTTGACTGCACATATCAAGAAAAAGAAAATTCTGAAAAAATTAAATGGTTAACCCATATTCTTGATAAATATAGATGCAAACATTCTCAGTGAAATACTAAGAGGAGAGGGGAGGGAAAGCAAAACAAGATCAAGATATATGACGTGCATGTACCAACTCCTCACGATGAATATACTTCATATGTACTGCAAGCATGAATTAATAAGTTTATATTTTTAATTAAAGAAAGTAACCAGGAAGACAAGTAGACTCATCTGTTATGAATTTTGAAGTAGAAGTGTTCAGTTCAGTGAAGTCTAGCCTTTTGGGAGTGCAAGGATTGAACTTGCACTGGGTGATCCCAATGAGCTCAATGGGACTCCACACCACCAGGGAAGCACAGTATTGCTTTATGAGGGAGTAACAGCCCAGAGCACCCTTTGGTGACTCGTGAAACTACAAAGCCCCCAAGACCCCACCATGAACAGTGTACCTGCCATTCACCAAAATGATGTATAGTGCTTGTCTATCCTAAATGCATAGACCTAAAAGTCTAGTGATTTTTGGCCTATGCTTATAATCAACAAAACACAGCATAAACGAGTGATCTGTTAGAATAGCTTTGCAAAGATTTGTCTGTGGTATTCCTTGGTCCCAAGAAGTGGAGACATGAGAAAAGTATAAAGCTAGTGTTCTCTTAGATTCCAGATGATGCACATAGTGGGACAACAGTCATCTCATAAGTGATTTGCCTGTCTCATGCTCTTGTTCAGATCCACTCCACACAATTTCACAAACTAACTGTCCTAAAAAAATGCTATGAAAAATTCTTCACTAGTTTGTCGGTTTTCAGAGGAACAAGAAAGAACTTTCGTCTTTCAGTCAAGCATCCTGGGCTTGCCACCTCCCATGATTCCTCAGCTTCCTAAGACTCCTGCACATTCTAACATCTAATCATCTGCTTTGGGCATAAGCCTTCCTTGAAGACCTTCTCAGTTGGTTCTCCTCTTCCTAAATGCCTGCCCCACCACAGAGGTCCTGTGTATGGATCTTTCAGGCAACCAGCCAAGGACACCAAGAAGCCTACATCACTGAAGGAAGCTGGAACTCCTTCAGTTGTGCATCGTGCACCCCAACACAGACCCCGTTCAACAGACATCTGGCAAGGAGGGCACAGATGTGGCAGTGCAGCCATGGAGGCCTTGGAAGGTCATTAAGTAGGATGACATCACAGAAGTGTGTGCATTCTGTTCTGTTCTCCATTATCCTGTCTGCTTGTACCTTTCAGGCTCTGGACAGTTTATAGCACAGCAAAAATCCCATTAGAACAGGCTATAGGAAGGTGTTCAAATGATGTCACTGGGCTGGAATTTGGGTGTATTGAAGGTAATTCCAAACGAAAGGGCCACTGGCCAGGGAGTCTGGCAGTGGAATTTGCTTTGTAATTTCATTAACAGGAACATGATTTGCCTAGTCTGGAGGGTGCCTGTGACATGAAATGATAAACACCTAGGTGAAAACTGCTACTAGAATTTGTTAAAGCTAGATGTAGGCCTTCTTGGGTTTAATTAGAGGATATGCTGTGTAGATGAAGGTGACCAGTGAGTGGGAAATTGTCTTCCAGAGAGAAGAGGAAGTATGATTGTGTGTATAGGTAAAAGCAAGGGACTTCAGTGACGTAGCTTGTGATGCTAAGCACTGGCTATATATTTGTATTTTGTGTGTAAACATGAGGGTCTCTTTTCTGTTTCTCTAAGGAATCACTAATAATTCACATGCGAAATTAAAGGCATCTCATATTCATTCTGTTATTTATTATTCTCCATAAAATGAGTTACGAATTTGTCCCCGTGAATAATGTTAGCCATAATAGTTAATTTACTCCTATTCATTGGCAGTAATAAAAATGTACAAGGGGAAGCAGAAACATTATTATTTCTTGCTTGAAGTGCAATTTCATGTGGTGAGAAAAACATGTTAATATGCTGCAAAGTGCTACAGGAATTTAGTTCTCAAAGGAATGGCAGTATTAAATGTATTCTGACAAGAAGGAGCCTCGGAAGGGAAACATTTATCTTCATAAAGTCATTAAATTTACTGAGCAGCATCGCATTTTCACTGCAATCTGCTCACTCCATTAAAGGCGAAGCTGTGGAACTGGCACTGTCACACAAGAGGCCCCTGCATTTTGGGAAGATGAAGGAGAGGGATGCTGCCCCTCAAAGTGGGTTCTCTCCCAAGCCAGCATTCTCCAGTCCAGATACACATGTGGTGTTCCAGTACCTTTATCCTAAATAAATACATGTGGTGCTGACAAGACTCTTCAGGCCACACCATCAGGAGCTTGTCCACATGACTATGAAAAAACAGGCTCTGTAAACCTGCCTATGTCTCTGTCACAGGAGTAGTTTGGCTCTGGGGCTATTTTCCATCCTTTGGAGATGGAGCTTAGGCAGCTGATAGAGGTTAACAGCAGCATCCTGGCATGAGTTTTTCTGCAGAAGAGTTTCATGTGCATGAATATCTCATGCGAAGTATCTATCCATATACAACACCATAAATCACTCTTGTTCAAAACTGCAGAGAGATGGGCCTCTTGTTCCATGAAGTTAAGAATTTCCCTGACTTTGCAGTAAGTGATGAGCCAAAATCCAGAAAAATGCAAAGACACTTTAGAAGCAAAGCTATGCTGCCAGCTTGGAAACATGCTAAGGAATGAAAACAAATTGGGTAGTTTTCAATACACCATAATAACATTTTCTACTCACCTGATACCTTTCCTCCCACTACTTTACAAATAGCTATAATTCTGGGTATGTGGACAAATATCCTCTCTGCATGCATGTTATGAGAAAGAATGCAATTTCAAGTGCAGTGCAGGATGGGGGTTTACAGCACAAGATAAAGTTACTAAATGTTTTAAAGGTGCCGTAGATAATGGTTGCAAAAACCAAGTGTAGGTTTATCAAAATAAGAAACAGAACAAGAGAGCTGAGGGCCCTTTATGACGATAGCCACAGCTGGGCTGTCCAAAGATGAATACAGAAGAGTCAAGCCATTTGTTTCACAGCAGAAGTACCATATATATTAAGGGTGTTGACTATCAGCTCCAAGAGGACAAAGACAGTGTCTCTCGATCACTATTATAATACCAGCACGAAACTCAGCAGGTACTCAACAAATATTTGTTAAGTGAAAGAGTGGATGGATAGAGAAACTGTTCAGTTTGGGTCTTGGGGGATGAACAGATGGCAACTTTGCTGGCCTTGTCTTCCATGTGATGTTGGCCTATCTAAAGGAAACTGTATTTTATCATTAGGATGCATTTTGAAAGATGTGATCAGGTGGAGAAAGACTACAGTGAACAGTTCCAGAATTCTGGTTATCTGCTCTGAAAAACTAATATTAGTTTCATGTTACTTATGTAATACTTGTTATGTTCTAATGAATCATAAGAACAGCCCATCTTACATACCTGACCCTCAGGAAGACTATGTGACTAACCTAAGAGCACACAGCTAGTAACCAGCAGAATAGTTGCTACATGTTACTCACTTATTTGACAACTATTCAGTTTCTGGTTACAACATGCCTATTCTCAGTTTTGTATCACAGCGAAAAAGAAAGGAACTGTATCACTGGTTTAGAGTTAGAAAATATCACTAAATAAAAGTAATCCAGTTAATGACACCGTTTTACTAGCGATAAGTGCTACAAAGAAAGAACACACATTAGTATGAGAACAAGCCACAGATGACAAGAAGTACAGATGCTTCCCTGACACAGTGAGATTTGAGTGGCATTTTAAGAATCAATAAATATTAACTAGATCAAAATGGGAGTTGGAGAGCATACCCCATGTACAAAGAAAGCCTCCAAGATGGAAAATGACATGGACCTTTTGTGAAAACAAAATGTTGTTTGTGAGAGCAGAGAACAGAGAAAGAAGGAACGAGGGGCCCGATGTGGATGAGAAAGGTAGAAAGGGATACAGAGGTTGTGATAAGGATTTGGTCCAGGACAAATAGGAAGCCTTTGAATGGTTTTAAAAATTGAAGAAAGTAGATGGATGATAGATAGATAGATAGATAGATAGATAGATAGATAGATAGATAGATAGATAGATAGATAGATAATAGATATAGATACAGAAACAGATACAGATACAGATACAGATATTGATATAGAGAGTGTTACTTTAGACAAGGTATGGAGTCCAGACTAAAAGTGGGTAAGAAGAGATGCTAGGAGGTGAGTTGGGAAATTAAGACACTTGTCCAGATAACATGACAGTGGAGTAGGCGCACAAGCAGGATGAATAGATGTGGACATGGGACAAAGATACAAAAATGGATATATAGCCCAGGTGCTAGACTGGCTATCAGGAGCCAGGGAGGAATAATAAAATGGACGAGAGCTTTTTTCCCTGAAGCAGTGCATGGAAGGAGAACATTTTACCTAGCTAGCACCAGTGTACTCTCAGCAGGAAAATTCTTTTGATGCAATTTTTTTTATGTATTTGGTACAGGTCTCACTACACAGCTCAGACTTGTACTGATCCTCCTATTTTCAGCGCCCCCCCAGCACTGGGATTACAAGTATGCATCACCATGCCTGGTCTCTGTTGCTGGCTTAGCATGCCTGGGGGTGGGGCTGGTGCCCCATGTTGTCCGAGGATAGAATCCCGGTCCTTGTGCTTGCCTAAGCAGACCCTTAGTGTCCTGAGCTATCTCACTGGCCCTTTGAGTCAACTTCTGAGAGACTTCCACCCTTGGCCTGGTGACTTTCATCAATTTTAGGGGTAAAAAATAATTTTTTTAAACAAAAGATACATGAATTGGTCAATAGATGCTTAAATGCATCCTGTGACAAGACTCAGACCTATCTCTGCTACAAAGCGATAGGCTTTTCTTCAGAAATAATGGAGGTTGGGTTGGTGAAGCAACCCTGTCACGACCAAGCAAATGATTCTGTTCTGCCTGTCCATGGTATTGCCAGCAAGTGGTCCAACCTCTGCCCCTAATGCCTTGATAATGCAATCTGCAGAATAAGGAACCAGAGAGGGACCTGAGTGTTTGTCTAAAACACACTCAGTCCTTATAATGATTTTTGAAAAGATCTTGGAAACATTCAAGTGAACAGAGATGTTTTGGAATACCTGCCCTCCCATGACTGATGGAGCAAACTGCCAGCCCATGTGGAGCCCCATAGAGAAGACAGAGAAGGTTTCAAAACTGTTCAGCAGCCCAACGATTCTTTGAGACAATCTATGAAGAGACAGCAAATTGAGCAGTGTTACTCTATATAAAATGATTGTAGCCTGGCTTTTCAAGGAGACACTTAATCCCATTAGTGTTAAGCACTGTTTAGTCAGCATTTATTGATGAGTGAAGAACAAAGTTTAACCTGACCCATAGATTTTTATAGCACATCAAATGCCCACATACATAATATGTCCAAAGAAAGGATGTTCATTCATTCAAAACTGTTTCATATGAAAATTGAGAATTAAATGTTTGAAAAGAATCACTCACTTATGTCTGAGGAATGTGGTGGTCCCTGCCCCAGTACTTTCTGAACACTTCTCTATGCTAGGTTCTGTGCCTCTGAAGCTCAGCTGAGCAGACTTGTAAGCTCCCTTCTCTGGCATTGGGGATTTGGTTTCTTAACTCAGAATGCCTTCACGAGTTCAGTGTTCTATGATTTCAAAAGTAATGTTTGCCTGTGATTCTCAGCATTTGTGTAATTTTACTCTTGATGACCATGACTTGCATCATACTGATAGTCTATGGCAACAATGATGAGGAGTCATTCCCATGATTATCATGGCATGTCAGGTTCCAGGTGGCCAGGTATGCTGGTGCCCTCCTGTAATGGAGAAATCCAGAGTTTGAACCTAGCCTTGGCAACTTAATGACTTGATGGGATCCTCTCATAAGAAAGAGAGAGAGTAGAGTAACAGCGAGAGCGAGAGAGAGCGAGCAAGCAAGCACTGGTGCTAGAAATGTAACTCCATGCAATGACCCTGTATTCAATCTCCAGAAACTTCAAGAAAGAAAAAAGTCTATCTTAGAAGACTGAAAGCAGAAATTGCCCTTAATAGGTTGATGAAGGAAGCAGGCATGCTGAGGAAACCGATGTGACAGGTGGCCTCTGACTCATTGGCAACATGAAGCCAAAGCCCTCTATCCTACAAGCATAAAGAAGTTACTTCCACTAGCACCTTGAATGTGTTTGAGTATGGCTTCTTCCCCATTTCAGGTGTAGAAGCAACCTTAGTCCTCGACCACTACTTTGGTTTCAGCTGACCAAAATGATCAGAGGACCCAGCCAAGCCATACACAGACCTCTCACTCACCGAAACTCAAATAGGTGTGTGTCATTCTCAGCTTCTGCAACTCTGTTGTTTTGTTATTCAGCCACAGAAAAATAATAAAAAATGCCTAGAATCAAGAACTTATGGGAAATAAAGAGGCCAGAATCAGTCAATCCACATAGACTTTAGGCTGCTTGGCAGAAAGGACAGATAGGAAGTGTAACGGGGGTTGAAGGATGAGCTGAGGCAGATTAAAGAATCTGCAAGTCCAAGAAAAACAGGTATTAGACCCAAGTCCTTTCAGTCTTGACTTCTGCTTTTCAGCTTCAGTTCATTTATATGCACATTGTCCTCGCCATTCATTAAAACCAGAGATCCTGAAGACCAATTACATACTAGCTCCTTCTTATATTCTGAGAGGAGGATTCATAAGAAAGTCACAGTCCTTGTTCCCTAAGGGATTCACAACAAAACCCAGGTTACCCACAGTAACAAACTGACACAAGATGTTTGCTTAAAATGCCGAGTCCTGGGTCCCAACCATGTGGACTCACAGTCAGTGGGTAGTGAGCGAAATCCTAACATTCATGCTGTAAACAAACCCTCAGGTAATTCTTGTACAAATAGTCTAGGAATCATACTCGAAGATTACTCTCTGACATGTAGAGCTATTCTTAGGTTCTCAGCAGAGGAATGATGGGATGTGGCTGACATGCACAACAATAATCTTGACTGCTGCATGGAGAATGGACTGATGAGGAAAAGCACCATCAAAATCTAAGTCCATGATGAGAGAAATGAGAGTTGCTTGAACAGAATGAAATCATGGGATTTGGCAGTAATAAATGGATACAGGCAGTATTTTCTTGGTGGAGCCAAGAGATCTTGCCTTTGAGTTGAGTTGAAGCTTGGTGTAGGGGGTTGGGGGATGATGTCATTATCATGATTATAATTATTGAGGTCATAAGCCTATTGTGATCTTTCACAGTATAATAGTCATAAAAGGGAGGGATTAAGCAGATATAAAATCAATTTTTCCTATAAAAATAATTTAGATAGCCAATAATAAAATATCAATGTCCTTAAATCAGTACGTATGTACATTATTGTTATGCATCTATTGTGTAAATACTGTTGCTTAGATAAAAGAGCAAAAGTATCTGCTTATTTGTGAAATGTATGTACTTATTTGTGAGATAACTTCTGGAATTATCTACTTTATTCAAATTGCTTCAGACTGCTTCTAAAATGTTTCAAGGAAGAATCATAAAACTTTAAAACTTGCAAAATAGGAAAAGAAAACAAGTACAGAAGAGGTAAGTAGCTATATTGTTACCATAGAAACATAGTCTGCGTTGGACAGTCTGGATGGGGAAGGATAACTTCTGTTGGGTACCTGCTTTGTGCGAGTGTACATGCGTATGCATGTGCATATGTGTGCACATGTGAGCTCACTTAATTTCATTCATCTCAATCTTTACTATGATCCTTGTTAACTTTTACAATTGGAGCTATTAAAACGGCATCAACATCATAAGTAATATTCATCAGGTCATGGAGTAAGAAAAGATCTTTTGGGGGCCAGGGAGATGGCTCAGTAGAATAAGTGCTTTCCCGGCAAGTACAAAGGCCTGAGTTCAATCCCCAGTTCTTCCATAAAAAAAGAAAAAGAAGAAAAGAAACAATCTTTTTAAGATGAGAAAAATTAAAGCATAAGAGAAAAATGCTGATAAATTTGACTATAGTATATATTTAAAATAGACCTATGCATATTTTATGCATAAATAACTATATGTATAAAAAGCAAATGAAAAAATTAAGAAAAAGTGACAGAGTGGGAAACACATGCAGGTTCTATAAAGCAGAACTAGTAACTGCTTTGGTGTGATGCCTACTTTGGCATCGGACTTCAAGCAGTTTGGCAGTCTAATAGCTACAAAACCTGCAGCAAGTTATTGAACATCTCCTTTCCTATGTCGCTCACCTATTGAATGGAGATAATATGGCCTGCCTGTTTGCATCTTGTGATGATTAAATGAGTTAACAAATATGAAGTACATAGAACTCACACTGTCACACAATGAGTGTCCAGTGATGTCATCCACTTATTATGGTGATGATGACCACTATTACAAAATGTTAAAAAAAATTATAATCCTAAAATAAAAATAGATAAAACTTATAAACAAACAATATACAGAATCAGAATTATAAATAGACAATAAATAAATCTAAGCAGTCAGTAATAGGAGTTAAACAACAGGAAATTAAGAGTAAAGTCCCTTTAATTTCAATGTCCTACATTGGCATATACCTATGTAAAAACACATGTATATAGGTTGTGATCAAAATGTGTGGTGTGGTGAATTTTCAGTAAAATTATGTAGTTCCATAAGTGTTTTTATAAGGTTTGATTAAAAATACAGTGAATGCTGCTGTCAAGTACCATCCAACAGAAAGGTAGGTTCATAAAAACATCTTAATGTGTCTCCATTCAGCTCACTCACCAGATTTACATCCTGGGACTTTGGGCTCTTCTTCAAAGTCAAAATGACAATGAAAGTGAATGTTCTCAATTAGTTCAAGATATCAAGGCAGCCGTAATGGTGCTCCTTAAAGATACTCCTAGAAAGGGACCTCCAGAGCTTCTTCAGAGTGTGGAAAAAACAATGAGAGAAGTATGTTTAAAGCTAGGGTAATATTTTGAAGAAAAATTAATGGCATTGTGTAATTTGCTACCAACACATTTAAAATATTTAAACATTCATCATAGCTTCTACATACACCCAGTATTGCTAGTCAGACAGAAATATAGTACAATGTTTCAGAAAAAAATTTATCTGTTATATACCAGTGATCATAAAGATATTCATGCCCAGTTATCTGACTTTTAGGAATCTAGTGGAAGCAGCTAATTGAATATGGATATATCCACGGGGGGCGGGGAGAGATCACTGAAGCAATTTTTCTAAGAATTTAACAGCAGCCTGTATATTCACATCTCCTTATTTTTTTATTTTAGTTTTGGTGGTACCAGGGATTGAACACAGGGCCCTGCCCTTGCCAGGCATGCACTTGTTCTACTGAGCTAACTCTCTGGCCCATGTATATTCAATAGAATAGTTTTAAATTATACCTCCTTTCTACATGAGAATATGTTGCTTAAAGGTGTAACAGATACAGTAAAACAGAAAGAAATGGAATTTAAGGATTAAATTACAAAGAGGAGAGAAAAGAGAAAAGGTAGGATAAAGATAGGGGAAAACATGCAAGCATATATACAGGATGGCTGAGGTAATTATATTCAGAATTCCCATCCATTTCTTGAAAATAGATTACTTGTTCAGCCAGCCCCAGAGACTGGCCTGAGACAACATGGCCAACTCCAGCAGCCTACTCAATCCTGTCCACGCATGTCCAGGCCTGGAGAATGGCCCCAGACAGTGTGGCAGACTCTACCATCTTCCTGGAACCTGCCCATGCCGCCCAGGCAAAGAGGCGGGCCTGAGACAGCGGCTGACTGCAGCAGCATCCTCAATCCTGTCCACACAGCCCAGCCCCAGAGACAAGTCTGAGACAGCGGCTAACTCCAGCAGCCTCCTGGATCCCACCCAAGCTCTCCCAGTGAGTGAGAATTTGCACAACTCACCAGGATTCCAAGATCAGTGAGAGTGTGGTGAGTCTGAGAGAGAGCCTTTGACTTCTTCCCAACCCGCTACCCGGATCCCCGCCCCCAAGCCCACCAAGCCAGTGACTGGCTTGAAACCTCAGGATCCACTCACCAGCAATACCCCGAATCACGTGCACTAAAGTCCGCTGAGTGAGTGGGAATTTCCCCGACTCCCTGGGCATCAAAGTTCACTGAGTGCTGAACTCCAAGCCCACTGTTCTAGAGAGACATTTACCGGGGATTCCCTGCCCTCCCACCCCCTGTGGCCGGGTGCAAGCTCCAGGCCCACTGCGCCAGAGAAACATTACCCAGTAATTGCAGGTCCCACCCCATGGCCCAAGACCCAAGTGCAGATAGGCCTAGAGTGAGAACACCAAGCCTGCCACGCCAGAGGTACATTTCTCAGTGATCCCCAGTGACACCTCAGGACCTGAAATGAAGCACAGCCCGGCCTGTAAGTGAGGGCTCCAGGCCCGCTGCGCTGGAGGGACCTTTCCCAGCCTTCTCGGGTACCAATCTGTAGACCCGGACCAAGCACAGGCTGGCTGACCCAGTACAGCCTACCCGGTGAACAAGATCACCCACTATCCTTTTGGGAGCCTAGCAGACCCAACAAATCCAAGACACGCCCACCTAGAGAGCAATCCGCCTGACACAGGAGTGCTGACTCCAGCAATTTTCTGGATCCTTGCCCAAAAGCCAGCCAAGACAGTGGGAATTTTCATTACTTGTTCTGCATCCCAGTTCGGTTCATGCTCGTTGAACAGAGAACCAACAGAGGGGAACCAAAGGAGCTGCAGAAAAAAAAAAAGGAACTGAAAACAACAGCTAGATCCAGGCCAGGCATACCTGGATAATCTCAAACTTAATCGACTGGCACCCGAATCTCATAATAAACTAAGGTTATACCTGCACCAAAGCTCTACATCAAAGGTCAAAGGTCAGTGCTATACAAAATGACAAAGACAAGGGGAAAAATGCAATCACAGAACTCAAGTCCACGAGTAAGGGCAGAGGACACTAGCTCAGCTGCAATGAATGATTTAACAGATACAGCAGCAGAGGAAAAACAGCAGAAAGGTATAGAGGAAATAACACGAGAAGTAAATAGCCAAATTAAAAAATATATACATATATCTGAATACATAGTATATGAAATAAAGGATGAATTCCAGAAATATTGGTTGAAAAAACTATGCTCACCCAGAACATGTGCAGAGAGCACTATTCTGGCTGAACTGTATGAATTAACAGCATCTGAAGCAAGGGCAAAACAGCAGAAAGATCATGAGGAACTCAAAGCAGAAATAATTTCAGAAAGGAAAAAAGATTTCTTTGAAAAAAAAAGAATTCTTTGAAGTCATACCATCTGAAACACAGAAACAAGTCCAGAAATATACAAAGGAAACCCAATTTGGAAGAAACATTGCAGACAAAGAATTGATAAGCACCGCTAAAGAAGACATGGATAAAAATATTTGAGGAGATCAGAGATATGATGGATTCCTTGAATGAGCAATACAGAAAAGAAATATAACACATGAAACACAGTCAAAGAGACATAGAAGAACAAAAATATCAGTCAGGAGTATACAAAAATATCTGAGTGAAAGCGAAGACAGAGTTTCAGATCTTGAAGATGCCGGAGCAGCTAGTGAAAAGTTGAGAAAGGACTTCTTAAAAACAAAGACAACGCAGGAAAAAATAGTCCATCACATGCTAGATGATGCCAGGATTAACAATGAGAGAATAATTGGTATCAACGAGAATGAAGGAGTCAATACACATGACATACAAAGAACTTGGGGAGAAATGATCACAGAAAAATTCCCAAATAAGAGGAAACAATCCAACATTCAGTTCACCGAAGCATAGAGAACACCAAATAACTTCAACCCAAGTAGAAACACACCGAGACATATAATAGTTAAGATCCCAGAAATCCAACACAAAAATAATATGCTGAAAGCCGCAAGAGAGAAGATGCACCTCATATTCAAGGGAAAAACTATCAGAATTACAGCCAACTTCTCTACGCAAACAATGAAGGCAAGGACAGCATGGAGCAGAGTTCTTCAAGTACTACACGAAAACAAATTCCAGCCCAGACCATTATACCCTGCAAAACTCTCTTTCAAGGTTGATGGAGAACTGAAATACTTCCATGAGAAAGAACAGCTAAAGAATCTCATGATGACAAAGCCATCCCTTCACAGGCTGCTGAAAGATGTTCTAGATTATATAATATCATGAATGCACCTTGTACAATACCAAAACGTTATGAAAACAGTTTGCAATGTATTATTTCATCGACTCTGCATGGTTATGGTGTTTTGAAACTGTCTGATTGACATTTGTATTTCAATAAAATAAAAATAAATGGAAAAAACACAAAAAAAATAAAAATAAACTACAGTAAAGAAAAAAAAAAAAAAGATGTTCTAGAGAGAGACCACAATGACAAGAACTCCATGAATGAGAATGGAAGAAACTCACTAAACAGGACAGTCAATCAAACACAGGTTACAAAGGAGTAAACAATACCAGGTAAATATCATGACAAACATAAGTCAGCACATTTCAATTATAACCATAAATGTAAACGGACTCAATTCTCCAATTAAGAGAAATAGACTGGCATAGCGGAATAGGAAACAAAATCCAACAATATGCTGTATACACGAAACACACTTACCACAAAAGGAAATTCATAGGCTCAAAGTCAAAGGATGGAAAACAATACTACATGCCCCAGCACCTCGCAAAAAAGCAGGAGTAATTCTGTTCTCAGACAGTCTCAACATCAAACCTAGAATGGTGAAACCACACTAAGAAGGGGAAAAATTCAAGAGCAAGAAGTAACACTCATTAATATCTAAGCATCAAACACAGGAACACCAAAATATGTAAGACAAATCTTAAGGGACATGAAAAACTTAATGTCGAAGAACACAATCTTAATAGGAGATCTTCACACTACCTTATCTAAAAAGATAAGTCAACCAGAAAAAATTAGCAAGGAAATTGCAGAACTGAAACAGAGCTTAGAACAAATGGACTTGGAATACATATACAGAGTGCTCCACCAATCCACAGCTGAATATATATTTTTTTCAGCTGCACACAGGTTATTTTCCAAAAAAGAACACATACTCATTCAGAGGTCATGCATATGGTACAGGAAAGAAAATAGAAATTATCCCATGCATATTATGTAACCACAGTGCAATGCAGCTGGAAATAATTCACAAAGAAACCAGAAACACCCACTAAATTCACAGAAAATAAATAACACTCTACTCAGCAATGAATGGGTCACAGAAGAAATTAAACAAGAAATTCAGCAATATCTGCAATTCAATGAAAATTCAAGCACAACTTAACGGAAGTAGTGGGATGCGATGAAAGCAGTTCTTAGAGGGAAAATCATAGCTATGAACTCACATATAAGGAAACAGAATGGGAACAATTTAGCAACCTAATGTTGCACCTCCGACAACTAGAAAAAGAAGAGCAAACTAAACTCAGAGTGCAAAGATGGGAAGAAATAATAAAGATTAGAGCAGAAATTAATTCAACAGAGATTAAGAAAACAGTTCAAAGGATCCACAAATCAAAACGTTGGTTCTCCGAAAAGCTAAATAAAGTTGATAAGCCTCTTGCCAACCTCATCAAAAAGAGGCAAAAGAAAATTCAAGCACAAGCGATAAGGAATGAAAAGGGTGAAATCACAACAGACCCAGTGGAAATGCAGAAAATTATCAATACTTACCTCAATAACCATTACGCTTATAGAATAGAAGACACAGAAGAAAGGCACAGATTCCTGCCAAGGTACAAATTACCAAAACTGAATCAAGAAGATATGACAACTCTCAATAAGCCGATAATTATCATTGAAATATGAAACGTAATAAAAAGCCTACTGACAAAGAAAAGTCCAGGTCCTGATGGATTCACAGATGAATTCTAAAAATTAAAGAAGATATAAACCCCACACTCCACAAATTCTTCAATGAAGTTGAAAATGAAACAGTCTTCCCAAAATAATTTCTGCAGGCAAGTATAATACTGATTACAAAACCAAGGAAAGGCACAACCAAAAAGGAGAATTAACAGGCGAATCTCCCTCATGAACATCGATGCAAAAATACTCAACAAAATCCTGGCAAATAGAATACAGCAAATCATCAAGAAGATCATACATCATGACCAGGTAGGATTCATCCCAGGGATGGAACAATGGTTCAATATTTGAAAATCTATAAATGTAATACACTATATTAATAGACTGAAATCTAAAAACCACGTGATCATCTCAATTGATGCAGAGAAAGCTTTTAACAAAGTCCAACACTCATTCATGTTCAAGGTCCTACAGAAAATTGGAATAGATGGACTGTATCTTAACTTGATAAAAGCCATCTATGACAACCCAGAAGCTCATATAATCCTAAATGGGGAAAAACTGAAATCTTTTACTCTTAAATCAGGTACAAGACAAGGATGTCCTCTACCACCCCTCCTATTCAATATAGTCTTGGATTCCTTAGCAACATCCATTAGAAAAGAGGGAGAAATAAAGGGAATAAGAGTAGGTAAAGAAGTTAAATTATCACTATTTGCAGACGACATGATAGTTTACTTGGAAGACCCCAAAAATTCCACCAAGAAACTACTAGAACTGAAAGGGAAATTCAGTAGCATAGTAGGATACAAAATCAGTACTCAAAAGTCAATAGCATTCCTCTACACAGATAACAAGCACACTGAAAGGGAAACAAGAGAAACAATACCTTTTACAATGGCACCACGTGTCCGTCGCCACTCCCGTCCCGTGGAAGAAGACACTCAGACACTCACAAGCGGGGTTCAACAAGCCTTTATCGGGTGTGATGCAAGCCTCTACATGTGTTCGCTATCCGCGGCTCCTATCGTGCAAGCATGTCTAATTTCCTTGTACAGCAGTCTTTATAATGTTTATAACCCAATCAGAGAGCACGACGAGGATACAAATGATAGGCCCTCAGGAAGGCAGTGGCAGAGTATACCCAAACAAGGTAATGTTAGGCTCAACAGCAAGAATCAGGAAACAGGATATGGGCCCCATCTTAGAAGCATGAAGGGCGGGGGGAGAACGGACCGGCGCCATCCTGTTCTGGCTCCCGACAACCATGAAAAATGAAATACCTTGGGATTCACTTAACCAAGGAAGTCGAAGATCTTTTCATGGAATATTACAACACCCTAAGAAAAGAGATTATAGAGGATTGCAGAAAATGGAAAGATATTCCATGCTCCTGAATAGGAAGAACCAACATCTTGAGGATGGCCATACTCCCAAAATTGCTGTACAGATTTAATGCCATCCCTATCAAACTGCCACCAACATACCTCCCAGATATAGAGAAGTCAACCCTAAAATTTATTTGGAACCACAAACAACCTAGAATAGCAAAGGCAATCTTGGCCAATAAAGACAAGGCAGGAGGCATCACAATTCCTGATTTAAAATTATACTACAAAGCCACAGTGATAAAGTCAACATGGTACTGACAGCAAAATAGACCTGAGGATCAGTGGAGTAGATTAGAAGACGCAGAGGCATGTATGAAAACACTCAGCCATCTTATCTTCAACAAAGGGGCTACACAAGCTCCCTGGAAGAAAGACAGCCTCTTTAACAAATCGTAAATATACGTACATATATGTCACTATGATACAATGTTTTCAGATCCTCTGGCAAAATTCCCAGTAGAGGGATAGCCAGCTTGAATAGGATGTCTAGTCCTACTCTTTTGAGGAGTCTCCACATTGACCTCCATAATGGTTGTACCAGTATAGATTCCCACCAGCAGTGGAGAAGCGTTCCAATTTCTCCACAACCTCTCCAACATCTGTTGCTGGTTGATTTCCTTATGATAGCCATTCTTTCTGGAGTGAGATGATATCTCAGTGTTGTTTTTATTTGCATTTCATGAATGGCTAGAGATGTGGAGCATTTTTTCATATATTTATTGGCTTCTTTAATTTCGTCCTCTTAGAAATGTGTATTCATCTTAGATGCCCATTTCTGAATTGGGTCTTTAAATCTGAGGGACCTAATACATCTTAGTTCTTTATATATTCTAGACAGTAGAACTCTGTCTGATAGATTATTAGTTATGATTTTTTCAAAATTTGTGGGTTGTCTTTTCACTCTGTTGACAATTTCTTTTGACATGCAGAAGCTCCTTAAGAAGAGTTGATCCCAGTTGTTGATTCTTTCAACTGCTTCCTGTGCGAATATATGTTTGTTAATGAACTGTTTACCTACCTATATGTCTTCAAGAGTTCCTCTTAATTTCTCTTCCAGGAGATTGAGTGTTTCTGTTTTAATATTTAGATCTTTAATCCATTTTGACTTTAACTTAGTGCATGGTGATAGAGCTGGGTCGAGTTTTAGTTTTCGGCATGTAGAAAGCCATGTTTTCTAGCACCATTTGTTAAAGAGGCTATCTTTCTTCCAGGGAGCTTGTGTAGCCCCTTTGTCGAAGATAAGATAGATGAGTGTTTTCATAGATGCCGCTATGTCTTCTAATCTATTCCACTGATTCTCTGGTCTATTTTGCTGCCAATATCATGTTGATTTTATCACAGTGGCTTTGTAGTATAATTTTAAATCAGGAATTGTGTTGCCTCCTGCCTTGTCTAGATTGGCCAAGATTGCCTTTGCTATTCTAGGTTGTTTGTGGTTCCAAATAAATTTTATGATTGATTTCTCTATATCTGGGAGGTATGTTGGTGGCAGTTTGATAGGGATGGCATTAAATCTGTACAGCAGCCAGGCGTCGTGGTGCATGCCTGTAATCCCAGCACTCGGGAGGCTGAGGCAGGAGGATTGTGGTGAGTTCAAGACCAGCCTGAGCTACAAAGTGAGCTTAAGGCCAGCCTGAAGTGCATAATGAGACCCTGTCTCAAAAAAAAGACCAAAAAAAATAATAAAATAAAATAAAATAAATAAATCTGTACAGCAATTTTGGGAATATGGCCATCCTCACGATGTTGGTTCTTCCTATTCAGGAGCATGGAATATCTTTCCATTTTCTGCAATCCTTTATAATCTCTTTTCTTAGGGTGTTGTAATATACCATGAAAAGATCTTCGACTTCCTTGGTTAAGTGAATCCCCAGGTATTTCATTTTCCGTGGTGCCATTGTAAAAGGTATTGTTTCTCTTGTTTCCCTTTCAGTGTGCTTGTTATCTGTGTAGAGGAATGCTATTGACTTTTGAGTACTGATTTTGTATCCTACTATGCTACTGAATGTCCCTTTTAGTTCTAGTATTTTCTTGGTGGAATTTTTGGGGTCTTCCAAGTAAACTATCATGTCGTCTGCAAATAAAGATAATTTAACTTCTTCTTTACCTATTCTTATTCCCTTTATTTCTCCCTCTTTTCTAATGGATGTTGCTAAGGAATCCAAGACTATATTGAATAGGAGGGGTGGTAGAGGACATCCTTGTCTTGTACCTGATTTAAGGGTAAAAGATTTCAGTTTTTCCCCATTTAGGATTATATGAGCTTTTGGGTTGTCATAGATGGCTTTTATCAAGTTAAGATAGAGTCCATCTATTCCAATTTTCTGTAGGACCTTGAACATGAATGAGCGTTGGACTTTGTCAAAAGCTTTCTCTGCATCAATTGAGATGGTCACATGGTTTTTAGATTTAGTCTATTAATACAGTGTATTACATTTATAGATTTTTGAATACTGAACCATCCTTGCAGCCCTGGGATGAATCCTACCTGGTCATGGTGTATGATCTTCTTGATGATTAGCTGTATTCTATTTGCCAGGATTTTGTTGAGTATTTTTGCATCTATGCTCATGAGGGTGATTGGCCTTTAGTTCTCCTTTTTGGTTGTGTCTTTCCCTGGTTTTTGAATCAGTATGATACTTGCCTCCAGAAATCATTTCAGGAGGACCTTTTCCTTTTCAGCTTCATTGAAGAGTTTCTGGAGTGTGAGCATTGTATCTTCTATAAATTTCTTGTAAAATTCCTCTGTGAATCCATCATGGCTTGGACTTTTCTTTGTCGGTAGGCTTTTTATTATGTTTTGTATTTCTTGGGCCTTTATCAGCTTATTGAGAGTTGTTATATCTTCTTGATTCAGTTTTGGTAATTTCTACCTTACGAGGAATCTGTCTATTTCTTCTGTGTCTTCTATTCTGTGAGTGTAATGTTTATTGAAGTAACTATTGATTATCTTCTGAATTTCCACTGGGACTGTGGTGATTTCACCCTTTTCATTCCTTATCGCTTGTGCTTGAATTTTCTTTTGCCTCTTTTTGATGAGGTTGGCAAGAGGCTTATCAACTTTATTTAGTTTTTCAAAGAACCAACTTTTTGATTTGTGGATCCTTGGAACTGTTTCTTCCATCTCAATTGAATTAATTTCTGCTCTAATCTTTATGATTTCTTCCCGTCTTTGCGCTCTGGGGTTGGTTTATTCTTCTTTTTCTAGTTGTCGGAGGTGCAACATTAGGGTGCTAATTTGTTCCCTTTCTGTTTTCCTAATATGTGAGTTCATAGCTATGATTTTCCCTCCAAGAACTGCTTTCATCACATCCCATCAATTCTGGTTAGTTGTACTTGAATTTTCCTTCAATTGTAGATATTGTTGAATTTTTGTTGAATTTCTTCTGGAACCCACTGATTGCTGAGTAGGGTGTTGTTTAATTTCCATGAGTTTAGTGGGTTTTTCTGGTTTCTTTTGTTATTTATTTCCAATTTCATTGCATTGTGGTCAGATAGTATGCATGGGATAATTTCTATTTTCTTGCATATACTTAGGCATGACCTCCGGACTAGTATGTGCTGTGTTTTGTAAAATGACCCATGTGCAGCTGAAAAAAATGTGTATTCAGCTGTGGTTGGGTGGCACACACTGTATGTCTCCACCAGGACCATTTATTTCAAGCTCCGGTTCAGTTCTGCTACTTCCTTGCTAATATTTATCTGGTTGACCTCTGTTTTTGAAATAAGGGTGTGTTAAGTATTCACATTAAGATTGTGTTCTGAGACGTTAAGTTTTTCATTTCCCATAAAATTTGTCTTACATAGTTGGGTGCTCCTGTGTTTCGTGCATAAATATTTATTTATTTTATTTATTTATTTTTTTTCCATTTATTTTTATTTCATTACAATACAAATGTCAATCAGAGAGTTTCAAGACACCTTAACCATACAGAGTCGATGAATTAATACATTGCAAACTGGTTTCATAAAGTTTTGGTATTGTACAAGGTGCATACATGATATTATATTTGCAAATATTATTTCAGCAGATATCTCTTATCAGTGAATTAAGAGTGTAGTTGCTTACTTATCTTTTTTTTATAGCTGAATTATATCAAAAATTCAATAATTATTTACCTAGTGGATGACCACAGCACGAAAAGCTGACATAATATCCTGTCCAACCACCATTAGTGCAGATCTTGCCTCTCATAGAATTATGTAGAAGCACAGCGTTATCTATCCCAACTGTACTGTCTATACACACACACTATGATTTTTTCTTTCTACAACCCTTCCTTTGTCTACACCTGTCAAAAGTGGGCACTCCATCGATATTCAACTAACATAGGTGCTTGAACTCGACACCACAATCCAACACAGTCCAGCATTCTACAACCATAGTGAGTTATTCAAAGAAATTGTCGACCATATCCATTTACAGCTCAGCTTAATATTATGGGCTCACGATGTATACTTCATTTTTATACTTTTATACTTTTCTGCTGGATTGTTAACACCTAGGTAGATCAAAACTTACATACCAACACAATAACTTTATAAATCCTATGTGGTCATTGAAGTCCTCCCAGGGTTTATCTTGTAGTCCTGTATGTTATTCTCTAGTTCCTTTGTCTGTGTCATCCATGTGAATGAGTCACGGCCAATGCTTGACCAGATTGCTCTCTGTGAGAGCCTGAGAGAAAGTTTTCTCTTCACGTGACTCTCCCGAGGCACACTTTAGAACTTCAGTCTCTTTCCTCTCTGGCTCCATAATCTCCTTGTTCAGAAAATTTGGAGCTGACCTGAGGCTCATGATGTTGCAGTACAGGTTCTCCTATGTCCTGAGTCTTCGCTGACCTTTAAAGGCTAGGGCCAAAATGTTGGCTGGCCTTGTGGCTCTTCTATTTCTCCAACTCTGACTTGGGATCTTAGGTTGTTAATCATCCAGAAGAAAAGCTGATTAGTATCCTGCAGCATATGCCATTCACTTTACCTTATCTGACACAATAGGTTTTACTTGTCGTACGTTGTATTTTACTTTGTATTTCTGATTTTCACTTGTTATACTAGGGAGACTATACGATGTTTACACATGTGTGTCTGGTTTATTTCACGTATGAGTATTTGTACATGCCAAAAATTAAAAATTGACCCAGCTCTATCAGCATGCACTAAGTTAAAGTCAAAATGGATTAAAGATCTAAACGTTAAAACAGAAACGCTCAATCTCCTGGAAGAGAAAGTAGGAGGAACTCTTGAAGACATAGGGGTATGTAAAGAGTTCATGAACAAACATATATTCGCACGGGAAGCTCTTGAAAGAATCAACAAATGGGATCAACTCTTCTTAAAGAGCTTCTGCATGTCAAATAAAATTGTCAACAGAGTGAAAAGACAACCCACAAACTTTGAAAAAATCCTAATTAATAAGCAATCAGACAGAGGACTACTGTCTAGAATATATAAAGAACTAAGATATAAAAGGTCGCTCAAATTTAAAGACTCAATTCAGAAATGGGCATCTGAGATGAATATAAACTTCTCAGAGGACGAAATTAAAGAAGCGAACAAATATATGAAAAAATGCTCCATATCGCTAGCCATTCGTGAAATGCAAATAAAAACAACACTGAGATATCATCTCACTCCAGAATGAATGGCTATCATAAGGAAATCAACCAACAACATATGTTGGAGAGGTTCTGGGGAAAAAGGAACACTTCTCCACTGCTGGTGGGAATGTAGACTGGTACAACCATTGTGGACGTCAGTGTGGAGACTCCTCAAAAGAGTAGGACTAGAAATCCCATTCAAGCCGGCTATCCCCCTACTGGGAATTTTCCCAAAGGATCTGGATAAATTGTGTCATAGAGATATATTGTTCCTCTGTTTATAGCAGCACAATGTGTGATAGCAAAATCTTGGAAACAACCAAGATGTCCATCACATGAGGAATGGTTGAAAAAGATGTGGTATTTCTATGTAATGAAGTATTACTCAGCTATTAAGAATGATAAGTTTGAAGCATTTATACTGAAGTGGATGCCACTTGAACATATACTCATAAGTGAAATAAACCAGACACACATGTGTAAATATTGTATAGTCTCCCTAGTATAACAAGCGAAAAGCAGAAATACAAAGTAAAATACAACGTACGACAAGTAAAATCTATTGTGTCAGATAAGGCAAAGTGAATGGCATATGCTGCAGGATACTAATCAGCTTTTCTTCTGGATGGTTATCAACCTAAGATCCCAAGTCAGAGTTGGAGAAATAGAAGAGCCACAAGGCCAGCCAACATTTTGGCCCTAGCCTTTAAAGGTCAGCGAAGACTCAGGACATAGGAGAACCTGTACTGCAACATCATGCAACTCAGGTGAGCTCCAAATTTTCTAAACAAGGAGATTATGGAGCCACAGAGGAAAGAGATTGAAGTTCTAAAGTGTGCCTGGGGAGAGTCACATGAAGAGAAAACTTTCTCTCAAGCTCTCACAGAGAGCAAACTGGTCAAGCATTGGCCGTGACTCATCCACATGGATGACACCGACGAAGGATCTACAGAATAATGTACAAGAGTACAAGATAAACCCCGAGAGGACTTCAATGATCACATAGGAAATATAAAGTTCTTGTGTTGGTATGTAAGTTTTGCTCTACCTAGGTCTTAACCATCCAGCAGAAAAGTATAAAAATGAAGTATACATCGTGAGCCCATAATATTAACCTGTAAATGGATATGGTCGACAATTTCTTTGAATAACTCACTATGGTTGTAGAATGCTGGATTGTGTTGGATTGTGGTGTCGAGTTCAAGCACCTAAGTTAGTTGAATGTCAATGGAGTGCCCACTTTTGACAGGTGTAGACAAAGGAAGGGTTGTAGAAAGAAAAAATCATGATGTGTGTGTATAGACAGTACAGTTGGGATAGATAACGCTGTGCTTCTACATAATTCTATGAGAGGCAAGATCTGCACTAATGGTGGT